>JAVDPK010000758.1:230849-252153 GCA_034780415.1 Cichlasoma orientale
AATCATTTGAAACACTGTTAAAAACCAGGCGCGCGTGTGGTTGTGCGCGTGCGCGCGCGCGCGCGCGCACACACACACACACACACACTGTTATCAGAAAAATCAGGATATGAGTGATCACCGCCTTCCCCCTTAGACAGGCAGTTTCCTTTTGTGGCTGCTTTTATGTGTGGTGTGAGTACCTAAATCTGTGTCCTTAGGCTTATTTTTCACTCATGAACTTTGGACAATGTCACAAGAATTAGGTCAGGACAGCTGTCATGGGGCAAGGGTGGGGTGCATGCCAGACAGTCTGTTGCTGGGTTAACACAGAGAGAAAGACTCACATTCACACCTACAGCCAATTTAAAATCACCTGTGAACCTAACAAGCATGTCTTTGGATTGTGGAAGGAAGCTGGAGTACAGACGAGAACCCATGCAGGCACAGATAAATTATATATATTATAATAAGGGCTCCAGCTGTCCTGTGGATTCAAACCCAGGACCTTCTTGCTGTGAGGCGACAGTGCTAACCACCATACCACCGCGCTCCCCCAGCTGCTATATTTTAAAGCCAATTAAATGAACTTTATAAAGAAGCCTGACAGAGTCCCAGAGTAGCGTGCAACAAGAAGTGCAAACCTCCGCCAAGGCAGCTCACTCTCTGAGCAGTATTTACTTTCGAGGGAATAGTATTGTGTTTTGTATATGTTCATTTTGTTTTCTTTGTTCTTTTAAAATGTACTTTAAGAAGTTTGTAGTGCAGTAAAAATCTGATAAGGGTAGCATGACAGATGTTTATGCGGGAGCAGGTAATGGATAATTGGTATTGACTTGTAAATAACTGGACATGAATAATTTGAGCTTATTATATAATATTATACTAGAGTATATTTGTAACTAATTAGGCAGCTCATTCTTTTTCTCCTGATGATACTTTCTTTAATGATATAACACATTTTGGGGTCAACTTGAAAGAAAGGCAGATGTGAAAAAAAAAGTGAGATCAGGGGTCAAATGTGACATGATATTTGGCTGCAAACTATAATGGGACCTTTAGAATCCCCATGTACCGGTATCATTTCCTAAACACTGCCAATACAAACAAACAGTAGAATTTTTAGCAGAGTTTTGAAGATTAAAGAAATTTAATGAAAATTACATAATGAAAGTTTAACCTTATTTGACCTTGAAGATGTAGTTAGAGGTCCATATTGACATGATATTTAGAATCACCATATATCATTCCCTATATGCCTATATGTTGTCAATACATACAATGGCGGTAAGAAACAGTTTTAAAAATAGCTCCATATAGCATTATTATCACTTTGAGCTTCAGATCAATCTATTGACCTTGAAGGTAAGGTCAGAGGTCAAAGGTGACATGATATTTTAAATCTTTATAAGGTACTTTCTATATGATGATAATACACACCACACTTGTAAGAATCATTGTTTCTAAGTTATCTTAGTGGACGTAAAGCAAATTTGAATGGACCGTTAACATGGCCCCAGCCTATGCCCCTACAAAGTCTTATCAGAATCCATTCAAAACTATCATGTTTACGGACAGAATGATACTTTTTGGCGGAGGTAATGACTGACAACTCTTGAAATTAAGTGCTGATTACTCATTATTAATTAGTTCTGTTGCAGTGCACCTGTAACTGACACCATAAATCAGTCACTCAGAAGGGGAAACAAAGTCTGTAGTGAAGGTAAATGGTCATTAAGTCACAGTGTTTCTCCACTGACACCATCGTTGCTGGAGATGCTGAAATTCATGTTTCACAGTTGACAAGCTTGCAGTTTCTCCTTGTTTGCCTAACTTGTATAAAGCCAAACACATTGTGGACCAGTCTCAGTGCTCTATACAAATGTGATTCAGGTTACAAAGGAACACAGGAGAGTCTGACCTGCAGCTGTTTTATCACTATGCAACAATTTCTTATGTAAGCCACGTGCCCATGTCCTGTTGTACCAAGTGGAGATGACCAGGACGACAGCAGGCATGAGGTGCATACAGAACCAGTCAAAAGTTTGGACACACTCACCCATCCAAACTTTTGACTTGTACTGTAAATGTCCAGATATTTTAAAAATAGTAATCATGAAATACTTCCTATGAAATTCCTGCACCACATCAAAGACAGAGTGTAGAATGCTCAACCTCCACCTATGCAGAGAAAAATATTCCTACATTCCAGTTTCAGTCTGGATGTCTTTTACAGCCAGGCCGATCTGGTGTGCTGGGCCTGGACATGTCAGGACACGCGTACACCCTGAACATCCACAGAGCTAGTGATTTATCTGTGTGACTTTTGTGTGTTTTAGTCACGGACAAGGAACACACGCACTCATGCAGGCGTATGCACAGATGCAATGACAGGTGGGTTTTGCATATGCAGCATGTGTATCTGTGTATGTGGGACACTGCTGCATGGCTGCACGAGAGTGTTTATGTCCCTATACCCATGCTTGAAGTCAGATGAGCTAGCACATCCAGAGTCCTCTTTGAAGGTGTGTTCATGTACACAGTCAGACACACATACACTGACCAGCTGTTTCTCTCTTCCACTACCCTTTGATGTCTGCACTTTTTTCATTCTACCCACCATAGTTGCATCTCTCTCTCTCTCATCACTCCCCAGTGTGGCTCTCACCAATTCATCTCCTATAATTACAACTGTTTAAAAAATATAAATCTACTGTACTGTAAGTAATGTCACAATTTGTGCCATCTACGTGATTCCATAAAACAACATGCAAAACACCCTATAATTTAGTCTCTTATTGCATTCTAAAATGGATTTTTATTTCAGGAAACCTTCATAATTATCCAAAAACAAATCACAGAAAACTATATTAGATAAACCCCTTGAATTGAAAACCTGCACTTCAATCAAATCTTGATCGTTTGAGTTGAAATCCACTGTGGTGGCGTGTAGTGGCAAAATTGCAAAAGCTGTGCCATTGTACAAATACTGACTTAACTGGATCACCAACTCAGCATGTACTCACAAGTGCTCCGTACCATTCCTGAGAACATCTGACCTCCAAAGTCCGGTGTTTGACAAGTGTTATCCCTGCATGACATGCACAGGTGCGGGTAAGCATATTGTGCCCTGTACTGCTTGAAGAGGTGATTCTCAGTGTGGCTCAGTTGGATTCTGGCATGGTTAGCATGTAGTGCGATCACTAATACTGGTCCTGTACAGCTGCCTTCATGAAACATGCTTTACTGTGTAGTTAACAAATCTATATAAAGCATGTGAGAGTTGTCGCTGCTTCTAACATGTCCCCAATGAAGCCACAAAAGAGGTAAAATCATGATCTTCTGGAACATGTATGGTCTCTTTCGTGAAAGAGAGAGGCCGATTTAGAGACAGGAGGTTGTTAAGAGCAGTGTGAGCGCAGGTCAGTGTGGGAGCAGGGACGAGTGGGCATTTGCACAGTACAAGGCAAACATACCTAGTGTGAATGCACCCTTAGACCTTATTCTTATTTAGTACTCAGCAAAAGGTTATGTGACTAATAAGAGATCATATTGGATCCTTCTCTTAATAGCCTCAATGTCCTCTAGGTAGTGTTGCAACGTGACCATTGACTAATCAAAATCCTTGTAGAGTCATATACCTAACTTTGAAATGAAGATTTGTCTTAATATATGTAGGATGTGTAGGATGAAGTGCTTCTCTAATCTTCTATGAAAGTTCAGGACAATTGTCACCTTTAGCAAACTCCAGAATGGCCCTTGTACACAGGCATCTTTCTTAAGCAAAGAAAACATAACTGACTACGTAATAAAAATGTTATTCAGTGTTGTTTGACAAAGGATTTCTTTACAAATCTTTATAAATTAAAGCCAACAACATTTGCAAACACACAGCTGCCTGTCTGTATGTCAGTGAGGTATGATAATTATTGTTTAGATTTACAGTTCTGCAGTAGGTATGTTTCAGCAGCAAAACGTACTGAACAATGCAGAAATCTAAACGTCTTTGCTTTCACAAATGTTATTAATGGTGTCGCACAGGGAGGCTGGTGCTGAAACAAGGATCAGTTTCACACGCGCAATCTCTTTCAACAAGAACACACACAGAGATGTAATAAAATTATGTTAAACAATTTTTTCATCAGTCCAACAATGATGAGCATTTGAAGTATTTGCAGAAGGTCATTAAATCAACTTAATTTCATCTGTTCACTATCAAGTTTTTCTCCAACTTGATAAAAACAGCTGTAAGAATGGGTTTTTTTTAAAAAAAACTTTTTATATGGCAAAAATAAGATACAAACAGCTGTTCAGGCTAGTGCCTGTTTATACAGAATATAGCCCATCTCCCCTTTCTATGATGGCCGACATTTACTTTTGGCTGCTGAAACAGCTGGACAATAGCATGATCTAATCCTAGCAGGAAACATGGGGTTAGGGCTAGCCTGGGGGCTGTGTTAGCGATCCACTATTAACAGCGGTTGAAGGATAACCCGGGCTTTTTAACTCGTTTAATTAAAACACAGGTTAAGAACCCTGGGATAATCTTTGACACAAATTTCAAATTTGAGAAACTAATGAAGGCAGTGGTCAAGAGCAGTTTCTTCCTGCTCAGAACTAAAAACTTTTTTAAAACCTTCTGATCTGGAAAGGGTTCTGCATGTCTTTATTACATCTAAACTGGACTACTGTACACTGGAGTATACTGGAGTTAGTCAATTATTTCTTGCCCACTTGCAATTAGTCCAAAATTATGCTGCTAGGCTACTGACTGGAACAAAAAAAGAGGGATCACATTACTCCAGTGTTAGCAGCCTTGCACTAGCTTCCTACAGAATCCATTACAACGTGCCACTATTAGTGTTTAAAGCCTTAAATGGTCTTGCACCTGCATATGTTGTAGATACGCTGCGTCCAGAAACTCCCGCAAGATCATCAAAGTCTGCTTTTCAATCATTCCAGACCATCCTGTGGTCTTAGCTTTTTTCACAAGGGGTCGTGCCTTTGCTGTTGTTGCACCAAGACTCTGGAATGATCTCCCAGGTGACCTGAGAAGAGCATCAACTCTAACTGAAGATTTAACTTTTCTGTCAAGCTTTTGGAAACTTCAGATTTCTGGAACTGTGATTGGATGATTGGTTGCTGTATGTATGTACACATAGTGAATGCATATAAGTCAGTTTTTTTAGGAACTTGTTTATTCTGTTTTATTCAGGTTTAAAGCATTTTGGTTTTAAATGTGCTATATGAATAAAAATTACTTACTAAGAAAAGCTAATAACATTTCATTTTGTACATCCATTTCACAAAATAGATTCTAACTAGATATAACACCTCTGCACAAAACAAACACAATAATAAAAGATGTGTACAAATTAATCAAATAAACCAAAGACAATTCATAAATTAGTTATTGTTGCAAAAATCACACAATGCTAATGATAACTCCAGGTATATTTCTGGAAGTACTGAAGAACTGGTTTCTGAGAATCAGCATCCAAAATGGCAGTGTGGGAAACAAGTCACGGCAGCCCCTCAGATCATCAAAAAGCTGTTTTTTAACCCAACTTTTCCCCATGTTTTAATCTTTCAACTATCTTCCCTTCATCTTGAAGCCATTAAGACCTTCTAGAGTTACCTGGCCTGTCTGTGGCCCAGTGGAGCCCCAGAGCTCCAGTCTTTGTCCAGATCAGGGCAGCAGGTGAATAGGATGCCCATGCAAGGGGCCTCTCAGCCTAGATACACCTGATACCTGTCTCAGACCCCCACAATAAAATCCATCCACCACCTAACCTTCCAAAGACCTGATTGGACTCCTAAAGCCCCCAACTCCTCTTGACAGCCTGCCAGCTGCCTTTTTTGTATACACAGACTCACAACAAGAATGAAAGAAGTTACTGTTGACAGTATTGGCAATGCACCCCCCCCCCTCCCCACCACCACCACCACACACATGCACACACACACTCTGTATGTTGTATGTATGTTCTCAGTTCTGCTCTGTCTCTCTTTTTTTTATGTCTATGTGGGCTCTGCCCTGTTGTCTGAGCCTCATATCTGTGTGAACTCTGTGTTCACCTTTGAAGTTCTCTACCATGCATCTCTGCACCTCTTCTGCCCCTCCCCGTCTCTCGCACTGCTTTGATTCCCTTTCTTGTTACGGGGAGTTGGCTGATCCACAGATAATGCCACTTGGCCTCTCCAAGGCTGCGTGCTACTTGAAAAATACAAAACCAAATATGATTCAGGAGCAGAGAAAACAGAGGCATATAACTCAAACTTTGTTAATTTGTAGATTTATATGCCTAAGTACGCAGCCACAAACTGAGGCCGACAGGTGCACGGGATAAGTCGGTTCAAAAACGAATGAATGGGTAAAAACCACGGCACTTACTTTGCTTGAGCTGGATTATTGGTGCACTTTCGCCACAAACTCCACGTTTTACAGCATGCCATCAAGGTGCTGAAATAGCACAGCTGCTTTGAAAGCACACAAATGGATTAAAACAAGACTCACATTTGCATGCTGATGATAGTTTGACTGGACTGGCTAAAGAGCAATATAGTGAAACGTCTTCATTGCCTTTTACTACATCCGCAAACAGCCACCAAAGGTGTTAACTGTTGCACATCCGTGTCAAGTTGGCACTGCAGTGTCTTTCTTTTCAGGACAAAACACTGTAATTATGTTCCCTGTATACTTTTCAGCAACACTCTTATTTTTGGTTTGACCTTCTGTGCAGTTTAGACTCTTCAACTGAGGCTGGAAATTTTTTAAAACTACTGCAACTGGATTTCTGCAGTGAATAACGTTCCTGAAACAGAAGTTTTCTCTGGTTATTTAAAATAGAATATTCAACCTTGACTTTGAAACCACATTCAGTATAACAAGCTGACAAGATACAGCAGGTCTGGGTTCTCAGCAGACATCAATGTAGCATAATAAGCAACTGATTAATGAATTTAATGAAACAGTTTTTTTTTATTAATATAATGTATTCTCGTATTTTTAATTAGCACAGAGCCAATGTTCAAAAAGTCCCCAGTGTGTGTGTGAATGTGTTTGATAGTAAGGATATATTGCAGTCATTAAACCCTAACCACAGCAAAAAGGGCATCTCAAATCCTAAAACTACTTCCGAAAGAAGAAATTTTTCTAATGTAGACCTTTCAAATTCCTTAACCACAACTGGTCTTACTGCAGCCGGTAGCAGTGGGCAGCCAGTTGTTTAGAATTCATCACATAAGTACACGCAAGCTTGACAGACTTTGTGTTTACAGCAAGTAAACAACATAAACTTGGTATATTTATGACATACTGATGTAGAAACTTGGACAAAAGTCAGCTGATTATCTGCTAAAAGTACAGTATAGAAATGTGGCGTGCATGGCTGCACAGCAGGTATGTTTGGCTCAAATAAGGAGGGCTCCAGCTCTCTGGGTTTACCCATTTCACTCACATAAAGGAAGAAAAGTCTGTTGAACACACTTGACATCAGAAGGGTGTGACTGCAGGGCAACATGATCCAGGCAAATTGCTTGGTTTCTTCCATACCACAGCGTAACGACTGTGATTGTATTGTGCCTTTTAGATACAGTATACTAGAAAGGTAAAGAGCAACACTGAATTACACTTCGTTTCTGTTAATAATATTAAGGAATTAATTAATCCATTTATTAAACTCTGCTAATAAAATATATTTGCCTGGTTGACATTTTATTGTTTTTAACACACCAACAGGTAAAATAAGTTGACAGTAAACATCTATGGTGCGTTCATGCGAATGTCTCTGTGTCTGTGTGCACAGATCTAACAGTGTTAATGTGCATTTCCACAGTGAATGATGAATGGCTTATTTCGATCTCCCAGCTGTTGAGCTCGTCTATTTAAGCCAACTACTATGGCTAAGTCAGCAGAAACAAATGATCTATCAACACACACAAACACATGCACACACACAATTCTGCAGCCTGGTCAGTAATGAGTATGATGGATTGCACCTGTGGTGTGTCATGTCTGGGTTATTGATAGGCAGGTATTGGAGGGGCGACATGAAATATTAATAGGTTGGAGCTAAATGCAGATCTGACAAAGAGTGAGAAGGAGAAAGAGAAGGGCAAAATAAGAGAGATGTTTGAAACGCAAGGAGTTGTACCTGAGGCGCGATAGCAAGTACAAACTATGCATGACAATAAAAAAAGAAAGCATTCATGGAAGTTTGTCTGAGAATTTGAAAGATGCCTAATATCAGTATCACATTTTTGGTTTTCTCAATGGAAATTCCCTCCATCTTTGACACATTTCACATAAACACGCACACACACTCAAATCTCTCTCTGTCACTCTAACCCATATCCTGTTGTGGTTCTTGCTCTCTCCACTGCTTTGATATCTGAGAACCACTGACTTTCACGCACAGACAAGGGACACCTTTGTCTTTGCCACGCTGCACGAGTGTTTGTCATCATTTTTGGAAATCCATTTCTTTGACTGCGTCCAGGCCCTTCCAAAAAAACAGTCTTGATAGCAACTCACACACTTACAACAAGTAATGTCCCGCCAAGAATCTGTTCTCTGTAATGCACTTTAAACAGCAAAGAGAACTGAAACGTACCTCCCCTGTTAGATGCGGAGAGGGTATGTTATCTTGATGTGTGTGTGTGTGGGTGTGTTTGTGTGTGTGTATTGATGCAGCACTGCAGAACAATCTATACTAATGATTTCCCATAGACACCTCAAGTTGTTCTGAGAACCAGGGAGGATGGGAGGGAGAGAAGTCAAAAGAGACAAATGATATGATAGATGGAAGGAAAGACAGACTGACGGAAGGAAGAGGCAGCACAGAGGAAGGGAGGGAGGTTATTGAAGGATTGTTACCAATATTATCATACTGAATGCACAAGTCACACTTTGTACTATCTTTTAAGCTGCAGTTTTGAGAGGTCTGTATGGGATTTGTAAGCTGTAACTAAGGACATTACTAAAAGATAATAAAATACTTAGTACTACTTAATTGATCAATTATAATTACTTTTTGCTAGTAAGTCATTAGTTGTCAGTATTGGAATAATGATAATTTTACAAGTCTTTTGGCATTAATGCTCTTAAATTTCTCAGCTTCTAAAAGGTCATCCATCAAAGTTAAAAGGTTATCTTTACTTATACACTCACAGGCTAATTTATTAGGTTCACCTGTTCAGCTGCCGGTTAACACATATATCTAATTGGCCGATCACAAGTTGATTGAGATTGGAAAAATGTTGCCTGGTCTGTTGAGTCTCAATTTCTGTTGTGATATTTGGATGGATGGGTCAGAATTTGGCATAAACAATATGAAACCATGGCTCCATCCTGCCTTCTATCAGCGGTTCAGGCTGGTGATGGTGGTGAAATGGAGTGGGGCATATTTTCCTGGCACACTTTGGGGCCCTGGCCAACTGAGCATTGTTTAAACAACACAGTCTACCTGAGTGAACGATCAGAGGTGCACCCACCTCCTGATGGCTGCAGATGTCACAAAGCTCAAATCATTTCAAACTGGTTTCTTGAACACCACAGTGCATTTACTGTACTCAAATAAAGCACATTTGGGATGTGGTGCAATGGGAGATTCACATCATGGATGTGTAGCTAACAAATCTGCAGTAACTGTGTCTACAGTCACCTAAATATGGACCAAAATACATGTTTCCAGCACCTTGTTAAATCTATGCCACCAAAAATTAGGGAAGTTCTGAAAGGGGCCCAACTCAGTACTAGCAAGGTGTACCTAATAAAGTGTCAGGTGAGTGTAAATGCCAACTATCATGTCAGCAGCTGGTAATAAATTTATATACAGTTTGTAGTTTGTAGCCCAGATGCTGTACAACTAAAAACCCTTCATTCTATGAGAACTTACACATTCTGATAATACAAGTGTTTTTATGAATGCCTCACAACTGACCAATAAAGCATCAAAAACAGTTTAATAATCAGTATTAATGATTAGAAATTTGTCTGTTTGTGAGCTTAAATGTGACATTGTGGTTTCACCATATGCACTATATTGTGAATTCACTCACCCATCCAATTGAATTCAGGTGTTCCAATTACTTGGCTGCAGGTGTATAAAACCAAGCACCTAGGCATGCAGACAAACATCTGTGACAGAATTTTCCTCACTACTAAATATTCCAGTCAACTGTTAGTGGTATTATAACAAAGTGGAGTGGTAAGCCATGTAAAATCACAGTCAGCAGATGCTGAGGCACATAGTAACAGAGGTCACCAGCTTTCTGCAGTCAATCACCACATACCTTCAAACTTCATGTGGCCTTCAGATTAGCTCAAGAACAGTGCCCAGAGAGCTTCATGGAATGCGTTTTCATGGCCAAGCAACTGCATCCAAGCCTTAAATCACCAACCGCAATGCAAAGCATCAGAGGCAGTGGTGTAAAGCACACCGTCAGTGAACTGTAGAGCAGTGGAGACGGGTGTTCAGGCATGGATGAGCGAGTTTGGTGTGGAAGACCTGGACTGGCCTGCACAGAGTCCTGACCTCAACCCGACAGAACACCTACAGTATGGGAAGAATTGGAGCGGAGACTGTGAGCCAGGCCTTCCCGTCCAACATCAGTGTCTGACCTCACAAATGCGCTTCTGGAAGAATGGTCAAAATTTTCCATAAACACACTCCTAAACCTTGTAGAAAGCATTCCCAGAAGAGTTGAAGCAGTTATAGCCGCAATGGGTGGGCTGACATCATATTATCAGCTACTGAGGAAATAAAATGAGCATTTGTTTTGTGATATCGCCTCATTTTATTACATTATTGAATTTGTAACTTGGTAACTAATGTTTTTCTTTTTAAAAAAAGAAAGAAAAAAAGATGAAGATGAAGATGTCAATGATATTTTTTCTGTTATGGCTTGCATTGGAGTTCCTGTTGTATGATGCTGTATGCTGTAAGGGTGTAAGAGCGATCATTTCTGCTAACTCGTATGTGGGCTCTGTATGCGTGGTGTGACTGTGTGAGTGCCTTGAACCTGTACAGTGGAATTTCCTCCAATCACTTCACATTGTTCACACGAACAACGAGTCAAAGCAACAGGGCAGGACAGAAACACTCCACACCCTTCGGGGTGTCTCTGAGGAACCATAAGCACTTCCAGGTCAAAAGGCCAACACAAGCACACGCATATAGTAGCACACTCTAATCCACCATGTAATTATTTAGAAAGTTTATATTTCATTAAACAAGTGAGTCTTCAAAGGGAATGATGGCTTAAGTCTTTGTGTTTCTTATTAATAGCCCAGCAATGCCATATATCAACACTTTTGGTGAAGGCTCACAGCTGCTTGGTTGTCCACTCAAGGACATTCTGACCTCTTAATGGCAATTAAATAAGTTGTCAGAGAGCATGAGAAATCATCCATCTCTATTATCCTCTTTGGTTTCCTGCATCTGACATTAATAGTGAAGCAGGGCTGAGAAAAGAGCAGAGCTGGAGAAACAGACACAGGGAGTGACAACACAAAG
Organism: Cichlasoma orientale; assembly: GCA_034780415.1. Lineage (NCBI taxonomy): Eukaryota > Metazoa > Chordata > Actinopteri > Cichliformes > Cichlidae > Cichlasoma > Cichlasoma orientale. Next base: position 242,348 of record JAVDPK010000758.1, read on the forward strand.
GGAAAATATACTTTCCTTTTCCTTGTTTCATAATTTACTTTTAATGATTCTTTTGACTGGCACTGGTTTTTAATAGTCAGCATTAAACCTTAGCAATACAATGTCTGGCTTTAATTTTCATCAGCTGCTTAGTGACTGTCCGCTATATATGTGGTGGACAGTGGCTGAGCTGTTATATCTAAAAGTATGAGATGAAAAAAAGCTAGAAGGTGTATTGCGAGAAACCATTTGTCATATACAGTATTAGTATGATTTTGATTGAAAGTGTAAAACAAAACTTGAAACGAATAGATGGGGGAAAAGTATGTATTGATTTGTTCCAACATTTATGTCGCATGCCTTGTCTGTGCGTCTGTGTGAGAGAGGCAGCTGGTGTGGGAAAGACTGTTAAGAAGCTCGAGGAAACAACTATGACCAGGGTTGTGGTCTACACTTGATTGTAGGTGAGGATGCAGAAAAAAATTAGTGTGTTTATACAGTACAGTACAGCACATGAGTCTGAGCCCTTACAACCGCATGACCCTCTGTGTTTGTTATGAAGAGGAAGTGATTATAACTTGGTCAGAGGGAAACCTCCACTTTGGCTGGTATTGTTCAGCCCTTCCTGGTCATTAGAGAGGAAGACGAGACTCCATCACTGTCACTCCTCCTCTACCTCGCTTTCTCTGTCAGCGACTTTCATCTCTTTCACTGCTTTGATCCTTTTATTTAGCTCGTGATGCTTTTTCTTTAGTGATGATTCTAAAATAAATAGCTAAACTCAAACCTACTGTTTGGGAGATATATGGGTACAGGCACAAAATAATTCATTATACCATTAAATCTTTTAATTTAGCCAAGACTTTAATTTCATTAGTTTCAACCAATTGTTTCAACAATTGTATGTGCACGCTGGAAAAGCTCTGTTATGTTGTGCTGCCATCTGTTGTCTAAAATGAACCCTGACGCAAAAGCATCTGCAGTCCCCAAAATGTCCACTGTGGAATTTAAGCTGATGGCTTTTAATGATTTCTCATAACTGTGTGTTAAAGCTATTTAGGTATTATAGTATTAATAGAAGCAACAGGTGTATTATATCGAGTGCAATATATTCTATTCAATTCAATTTTATTTATATAGCGCCAAATCACAACAAACAGTCGCCTCAAGGCGCTTTATATTGTAAGGTAAAGACCCTACAATAATTACGATAAATAACAATAAACAATATTTAAAAAAAAAAAAAAAGTACTGATGTTATAATATTTAGTTGATGATATAAGAGCCAGAAAACTTACTCGAATACTCTGACCTTTGTTAATGTGTTCTTTTTATTGTGAAGGAAAACACCTGAAACACTTAAATTTAGAGAAAAAAAATAGAAGATTTAATATTGAAGCATCAGAATTTAAGATGTACACATGATCATGTATAGGCCTCTGCCTAGAGAGAGCCTGCTGCTCTTCAGTAACCAAAACATTTTATAGTGGCACGTTATCAGAATGTAAACAGATTGTGCGCTGGAGTTTTGGTCTTCGTCATTGTCTTGTCCAAGCTGGTTTTTCCATGACTCAGATTTCTCCCATCAGCACACAATGTTTTAATTAGTCATACAGAGCAATCTTATTCACATCGATAGCACATGTTGACGTTAAGTGTACGTACAGTGACAAGACCTTTAAGATTAGGATAAACAAAGACTGAGAAGTTAACACTTTATATCTGATGTTCTATGTCCAGTATATTATTTAATTGTTTACTGTTTGTTTGATCAATTGTTTATTAATTAATTTCCTGGAGTTTACCTTTAAACATTTGCCCATTTATTTGATATAAAATAGAACCCCCAACACCTTACCCAAACCTGAAGGAGCCTTAAAGCCTCGATTGAAACCCGCACAGCTGCGCTTGAGTGAATCAGCAGGCCTCCTCCAATAATCACACCTAATTTGATTCACCTGAGGCAGTTTTGCCAAATATAACCACACGGCGAATGATTTCACTGTGTGTTTTTCCCCCCCAGTGTAACTCAAGGAGCTTGGACTACCGTGCAGTCAAAGGCCAACATGCCCACCATGCCTACCAAGAACGTTACTGACGAGCGTCTCTCCAAATTTAAAAACAAGGGGAAAGATCCTGCGGTAAGTTTTTTTTTTTTTTTTTTTAAGTAATACCTTTTTTATAAACAACTTTTTCTGAGCTGCACTATCCCGTAGAAACTTCGAGAGAAAAGGATCACGGAGTGCGTGGAGTTGCGCAAAGCTCACAAGAATGAAAATTTCTTGAAGAGAAGAAATATAACACTGTCGTCTCTCCCAGACGAGGAGGCCCTGTCTCCAGGCTACATCCCCAACGAGCTGGTCAGTTTCCAGAAACCTTTGATAACTCTACTAAGACTAGCAGAGCCTCTAACAACATACCTGTAATCCAGGTGACCTGTGTATCCATTGAGGATATAATCAAAGACGTGAACAGCGAGTGCAGGAAGTCTCAGACCCGAGGCTGTCAGGCAGCTCGGTGAGTGTTCAGGGATTAAGACTCTCTTAATCTAACTCCGATCTTTGACATCTCACAAATGACTACCATCTCAGTCTGAGCTTTATCACATGAAACTCATGGGAAGGCTTATTGGGCACAATTTTGGGGGGGACTGATCAAAGTTAAGCATTTTGTTTTCTCATTATCTCAGGAAGCTGCTTTCTCAAGAGCGTAACCCTCCTCTGAAGGAGATTATAGATGCTGGTCTACTGTCTAACTTTGTGTCCTTCCTGTCTATGGATGATGAGCCGATTCTGCAGTTTGAAGCAGCTTGGGCTCTTACAAACATTGCCTCTGGGACCTCTTGGCATACACAGCAGGTATCAAAACTGCTTGGGTTTTATGTTGTGTTGGATACATCTCTTAATAACTTTTTTTTTTTTCTTTTTTGTCAACTTTAGTTCATCCTCTGTTTTTAAAGCAGAGCAAATGTTTCTACTCTTAGGTGGTGGAACATGGCGCTGTACCAGCTTTCATCTCTTTACTGTCATCACCGATGCTGCACATTAGTGAACAGGCCGTCTGGGCTCTTGGAAACATTGCAGGTTAAATTTTAAAGGGAATACATTGCCATGTCTGGAGTTGCTGTAATAGAGGGGTGTCGAATAGAATGTGAAATGAGTTGCAAAAAGTGCTTCAGTGGTTGACCAGGGATATTTTTTTTTTTTTTTTTTAAACTACAGACTTAAGCTCACAACTCTATGGTCTGCTTCTCACTGAACAAAAAGGCTATGAATATAAAACCAGTCCCCTACATCCCCATCTCACAATGTAACTACTTCACAGGTGATGGTGCAACTTATCGAGACATCCTGATTGAGTGCAATGTCATTCCGGCCTTGTTGGCTCGTATCTCTCCTGACACACCGGTTAGTTTTACACAAGTTCAGAATGACACTCCTCTGTGTGTGTGTGTGTGTGTGTGTGTGAGAGAGAGAGAGAGAGAGATGGTGGTTGGGGGTTTCTTTATAGATCTGAGACTAGCCTGCATTTGGTAGAATTTAGTGTAACCATAAGTTTGGTTTTGTATTCCTGTCACTTTGCTTCATGACTTTTTTTTTTTTTTTGTCAAATTAAAAACTTATTGATCTTCTACAGTTTAATTGATTTAAACCAATCTCCCACAAAAGAACCCAACTGCCTTTAAATAGTTTCTAGTGTCAAGCTAGTAGTAACTATGTTCAAGAAGATTCTACTGGAGGAAATCTCAGGAGTGCAACAAATTGGAAAAATAACTTTGCCTTTTAAAAGGTCTAAGACTATTACTTCTGACTCATGATCCCCAAATGTGTTCTGGCCCCAACTGATAGCATTATTTGAGCTGCAGTAAAATGCCTAAAAGACAAACTAAGTCTAAACTATACTGTTGTAATCAGTGGTTCTTGAATCAAACTGCAGGTTGGCTATTTGCGTAACCTGACATGGACGCTGTCCAATCTGTGCCGAAACAAGAACCCATTTCCACCTTTGTCTGCCGTCCAGCAGGTAAGATCAGTAACTCTTGTATTGAAGGTTGGCATCCAGATTGCTGGCATTCCATGCTTATGAACAGAATAAGAAGTTGATATGCTGCATCTTCTGCTTCTGTAGATGCTTCCATCACTGGTCCAGTTGCTCCATCTCAGTGACAAGGATGTCTTATCTGATGCATGCTGGGCAGTCTCCTACCTTTCAGATGGTGACAATGACCGTATTGAAGTTGTGGTGAAAACTGGTATTGTTCCTCGGCTGGTGGAGCTCATGAGTCACAAGGAACTCAGTGTCATGGTAGTGTTTTATAGCATTAAATTACATGGTCACCCAAATTTAACTAATCTACATTGCTTGAGTACAAGTCTTTAACATGATGGATAAGTGGCAGACTCAAACACTCTCTCATTACTTGGTGTGGCTTTTGACTAAGACTGGCCACTCTTTCTTAAATTTGTCACCAGACCCCAGCTCTCCGCTCCATTGGGAACATAGTGAGTGGCTCTGACCTGCAGACCCAGGTAGCAATTGATGCTGGAGTTCTGAATGTCTTACCCACATTAATGAGACATCCAAAGGCCAGTGTTCAGAAGGAGGCAGCGTGGGCACTGTCAAACATTGCTGCAGGTCCTTGCAAGCAAATCCAGCAGCTGATCACCTGTGGCCTGCTTCCTCCTCTGGTACAACTGCTAAAAAATGTGAGTAGCTTTCATCTGTCAGTGAATGTCTACTGATTATTAATGGACTCTTCATTGCAGGCAGTATGGGGGAAAACTCAGCTGTGTTTATGAATGCACTCTACTTTTGTGCTTACTGGGTCACTTAATGAAATGTAATGTACTGAGCCATCAATTTTACCCTACTGTGGAAAGGCTATGAAACCAAGTTTGAGGTTGCTCCTTTTATACTTGGAAAATGAACTTAGGCTGAAATCGACACAGTAAGTCAGCCTGCAACACCCTAGTTCTGTTTAAGCCTGAGTAAACTGGCCTTCAGGTCAGCTGACCTTTTTTTACTATATATTCAGATTGTAGCAATGGGTTTTGTTGTTTTTTTTGTTTTTTTTCTTCCCCCTTTCCTCTCAGGGAGACTTCAAGACTCAGAGGGAAGCTGTGTGGGCTGTGACCAATTTCACCAGTGGGGCTACTGTGGAGCAGGTGGTCCAGTTGGTGCAGAGTGGTGCTCTGGAAGCAATCATCAACCTGCTGCAGGTCAAAGATGCTAAAGTCATTCTGGTCATACTGGATTCCATAAACAACATCTTCATGGTGAGGACAGATGGCGCATAAAATGCATTAACTTGTGTAATAAAGTTTAAAAATGCAGTAAGACTTCTATACAAACATTTGTAAGAGGGGGTTTGTATGTCTTTCAGGCTGCAGAAAAGCTTGGGGAGACTGAGAAGCTTAGCCTGTTGGTTGAAGAGCTGGGAGGTCTGGACCGCATTGAGATGCTGCAGAACCATGACAATGAGATGGTGTATCAGGCTGCGCATAACATAATTGAGAAGTACTTTAGTGATGTAAGTCTCAACTGTATGGACCAACATGACTTAATGTAAAGTTATGTCTTTGTAATTTTAGGGTAGGGACTTGTACTCATTTTGCAAATTTGAAAGCTAACTTTTTTTTTTTTTTTTTTTTTTTGTCCTTCTAGAGTGAAATTCATGGTGAGAAGGTCAACACGACAGAGGATGAATTTGTGTTTCAAAGCCCTGATATCCAGAAGGCCTTTGAATTTTAAACTTGACTGTTTGAATTCATGTTCAAAGTAAAATAAAGTAAATCAAAATGTTAACAGTAATGGGTAACTTTGCAAGCCATGTGGTCTTGTCATTCTGGCTCAGTCATTTGACAAATCAACTTCATCCTGCCTGTACTCTTCACATACCACTGAAGTGTGCCAAACAAAAGAAATTAATCGCTGCATATTGCTCTAACTACAACCAGTCACTGAGGCTCAACATCAGCTGCTCTGTAGAGCAACATTAAGGTTTTATTTAAAAAAAAAAAAAAGGCTCATTAACAGAAGCAACCCAAAAACCTAATGTGACAAAGCATCAGAACTTTACAACTGGACAGTTTTTATAAACACTTTAATTGTTACAAATGCAGAAAAATTAACATCATTACAGCTAATACCAAATGATATCATTTATAAAACGTGAAACATTTCACAATGGTCAGACCTGGATGAGGTGTGTGTGCACTGGCACATCTGTCCAATGCTATTACATAGCATCTTTACAAATTGAATGGCCCAGAATGCCTTGAGCTTTAAGCCATAACTTAAACTGCAACACTGGATATGAATAATGCTCCAACAGTGATGTCAACTTCCAGATTCATGATAATGGAAAACATCAGTACACACTTAAGACATCTGGCTGCAGCCAGACTTTTTCTTAATCGGCCTCCTAAAATGCTACTTTTTTTTAAGGCAGCATAGTTTTACAACTCCTATACATCATGAGGACCCCACAGATCATTTTATGCAAAATTTTTAAGTTTCAATACTTTCCTTGATTTGCCAAATTTTAAGAGATTGTTGCGAGTGATGCAGAACAAAAAAAGCAATGTGCAAAGATACTGCTAAAAATACAATTAGTCATGAATTTACCTGAGGTATGAGTCACAGCCATTCAAAAATAAATTGTGTTGCAGAGTAATGATTTTTGGCCCCTATCATTTGATCTAGATGCACTGTTTATTAGTAAAACTACTGGTACAGCTGGAAATTTGTGGTTCCTGTTGAAGCACTGTTTTTAAACAGTCTGAGTGAGTCTACATTTTCTCATAGCTAAGCTCATGTCCACAGGTGATGCAGGTTTTCTTGTAGAGGTCCTCCTCTTCATCTACAACCTCCTCTGGTCCATACTCATGTTGGTGAGTGGTGGTGGTTTTGGTCCACATACTGCTCCTTACTGCTCTGCGTAGCTCTGAAACATAAACACAAAGTTGATGTTTAACACTGCACAGTGGAAACCATTTGGGATGTGAGAATTTTAGTTCAAAGATAACACCAACCTTTGACCTTCTTGTTGAAGCGTTTTTGTTTCTGCACCTCTTTATTCTCTTCTCTCGTGTCTCTGGCTTCCTCTAGAGCTTCCTCTGAGCCCCATACCTCCATACATCTCTTCTCCACCTGTGGTATATAAAAAACCTTTTAGAAAGACCACAGACTGTACACAAAAGATGGACACTGCAACAATAATGTCCCCCTTGGAATTGTAAAATCCTACTTTGAAGCTGAAATTTAAGCATTTTGCTGTAGTCACCTTGTGTTTTTGAAATACAATGTTAAGATATGGAAAGCTGAAGACTATTCAGCCCCACTGTAGCCACACCATAAAGCATATCTCACTTTAACATCTATTTTTTTCTAAAAGGAACCAAAAACTATTAAATAAACACAATGCTATAGTAAACAAAACTTAGCAGTTAAGAACAGAAAATCATTAGGAAAGTGATTAATGGGGTAGTTCAAACGTAATTAAAAGAAAAATTGTCCACGACCCAAATATCTACACACGCTTTCACACCTGCAGCTGGAGGTAGAGCTTCATATCGCCCCAGCGTGGGTTATGAGGGTTTTTCTTTAGTATAAACCTGAGCGGAGGCTCCCTCTTGTCCAGGTCACAGTCCTTCAGGAGGTAGCGCTGCTTAGCCTCAGTTCTGGAGATCAGCTTGTGCTTTTCCTCGTTGTCCCTGAAAAGGAAACAGGCTGCCGCAGTTAATCCATGTGATCAATTTTAAGTTGTATTATTATTTAAAAGATGTGAAGGTTCAACAAAAAAGGATTAAAGGCAACTAAATGATCAAGAAATTACAAAAGAAAAAAAAAATAGTTAAACCCCTTGAAATATTCAAGGACTTTGATGGTTGCACCAGCACAACATATTGAGTCATCTTAATGCTCAATTAAAAGTGCTCAAACATACACAGTAAATGATAATAAATAATCTTTATTTAAATAAAGCATACTCATAATTTTTTGCATTTCTTAAAAATATATTAGTTCTATTTATAGTGTGCAAATTTAGTTTTTGCACATTCAGCACTGTTAAATTACCTTGCATTAATTTATTTTTCTTGCTTTACTGAGGCCAGTGAGTCTGATGGTCACATGAATCAAGCGAGATAAAGATGGGATGTCTAATGCAGCACTCCTAAATACAGGAAGTGCAAACTGGAATGAAGTGCTGGTACGTCACAGGGGGGCTGAGACATTGGATTTGATTGTTGTCACATTAAAGTTCTTGTTAAACTGTTGTTTTTTTCTTTGTAGTCTATTGTATATATCTGTTTTGGTCTGAGTTTGGTTTTGGACCCACGGTTTCCCCAGCAGAACATTGCCCAAAGAATCACACTGCCTCTGCTGGCTCGCCTTCTTCCCATAATGCATCATGGTGCCAGGTGTTCCCCAGATAAGCCACACACACGCACCCGGCCGTCCATGTGATGTAAAAGAAAACATGATTCATCAGACCCGGCCACCTTCTACCATTGCTGCATGGTCCAGTTCTGATGCTCACGTGTCCATCGTCGGCGCTTTCAGTGCTGGACGGGTCAGCACGGGCCAACTGACTCATCTGCAGCTATGCAGCCCCGTCTGTTTACACAACAAACTGCGATGAACTGTGTATTCTAACACCTTTCTATCAGAACCAGCATTAACTTTTTCAGCAATTTGGAGGACCATCAAAGACAAATCAACCCTCATTCCTTAAGCAACAGCCATGTGAAAAAGAATGGAGAGTGTTTACGATTGAAAAGTACAAAAGTACTGTCAGGTGCTTGAAATAAACTGCACAATCAAATGTTAGAATTGCTGCTACAGTTTAAACTTAAAGTACAATGTTTACATTTAGTATTTTATATAGCAAGATGTTGGGCCTGTAATTATTTTTTGAGGAATGTTTAAAGTTTTCATACATTGTTTTTATTTTTACTTTCTTGTTTTCCATTGGCCCAGAATTTCTAAATAAAAGGAGAAAAATAACAACATATAAAGTTTTTTTGAGTAAATAATTTAAAATGAAAAAAAATTAACCCTTTCCATGCGGTCATTATGTAAGCCATTATACAACAAAAAATGTACTACATTGTGAAATAGATCATCATTGGGCTATGAGATGATCTATATCGTGATGTGTGATTTGGTCATATCGCACTTGAGTGGTAAGAAGTATTCAAATACTTCTTACACCTCCAGATTACAGGTAAATACATATGATCATGTGATACTGCATGAAATGAAAATACTGTGTACTGATGCTGAATATTTTTGAAAATTGGGATAGCAACAGTGGAATTCCTGTCAGTAAGCACAAGTGTAAACTGCTGCTGGGGTTCATGTTAATGATCTGTTCTCAGGAATTTGGAGGCAGCACAACAATTCCAAAGGGAGACTTTCCCATGTAAATGAAAAATGCAAGTCCCGATAGTTTGTAGGCCACCTCTACTTAAGTTACACCTATCCTAAAAGGAACTGTCTGCATTTGAAGATATTCACTGGTGTAAAAAGATAAGGTTTAACATTGTATTTTTTTTTTAACGTATTAGTGGTTTTTTTCTGGCAGTCTATGGCAGGTGAACATGACTCCACAGACTGTAAACAGCTTTTTAGTGCCAGGAATCAGTGACGTTTACAGGTGTTTATGGTTTAAAGTTTTTAAACATAAGTCACTAAAATTTAATAACTGGAAATGTATTAATTTTATAAATAAACTGCCACAAACACATGCTGGTGTGTGTGTGTGTGTGTGTGTGTGTGTGTGTGTGTGTGTGTGTGTGTGTGTGTGTGTGTGTGTGTGTGTG
>JAVDPK010000758.1:253443-283888 GCA_034780415.1 Cichlasoma orientale
TGTGTGTGTGTGTGTGTGTGTGTGTGTGTGTGTGTGTGTGTGTGTGTGTGTGTGTGTGTGTGTGTGTGTGCGTGTGCTTGTGTACCTGCAATTGTCGCACACAGGCAGGTCAAAGTTGTTGCTGAGGTAGGAATCCATAAAGGGTTTCTGACATTCATCACACAGCAGGTACTCTGGTTCAATCACCGGAGCTGAACACACAAGGAAAACACACAATAATCAAAACAAAGGTAAAGAGTGTATGAACGAGTACACGTTTAAGTGACGGAACACACACCTGGCTGATGCACCACTTTCTTGATCTTTTGCTCTCCCTCTAAGCCGTCCTCCTCCTCGATGAAGAACCCAGCGCCGGAGTCGATGGTTTTGGACACTTTGGCCGCAGTTGCGCCCTCCACAGCGGACAAAGGACGACTGGCAAGACGGGCTTGTCGGAGCATCAATGCCCGCTGCCGGTTCCTCTCGATTTTAGCCCGCATCGCTGCAGACAGCTCGGGTTTGGGACTCGGAACAGCAGCATCCACTACCCCGGACTGTGACGGATCCATGATGCTCTCTAAACACAGCGATCACCATAGAGCAATGGATGAAATCACTCTGCAGAACTTGTCCCGTTATGTTCGGCTCCATGCAAAGTGCAGCGATACATTGTTGTTACAAAACTGACAGCTGGAAGCTTCCGGCTTCTTTTTCTTTTTCTTTTGGGTCTATTGGCGGTTTGCAAACAGCTTTCAGGTGCATTACCGCCACCCTCTGTCTGATCTGTAGTGTGACTTTGTAGTTTATAATTTGGTTGCTTTTTCCCTCATTCACACTCCAGCCTTTGTTAAGCCATCAGCATATGAATCATTCAAGGATAAAAAATAAGGCACCTAACTCAAGGGATGAACAGTGTTGTGTCTATGCATAACAGACAGCTTAGCAAAGAAACAATTTCAAATGGTATCTTTAGGCACTTTGTTACTACATGAAATTGGAACATGAATTGTTCCAAGTTCTTTGAATCTAATATAACACAGTTAAATAGGCATAAAATAGTATTTTGCACCAACAATTCCCAAAGATTTGCCAAAAATTTGGCATATCATGCCATGGTGTGCAGTGTGCCCTTTAAAAAAAATTCAGGAAACTGGACAAATTGGGGACAAAAGAGGAAGTGATGCACCTAAACAACTATCTACAGCAAATGAACAGTATGTGGAAGTCACGTCCTTAAGGATTATGAAAAAACCCAGCAAAGACCTGACACAAGACCTGACAGATGCATCTGGCCCGTCAGTTGACCCATCTACTGTTCACTGAAGCCTCATCAGAAATGGTCTCCGTGGAAGGATAGCTAGAAACCATTCTTAAGGAAGGGAAAATGGAGAAAAGGCTGCGTTATGACAAATTACACAAGAACTGGACTGAAAATCAGTGGCAACAGGTCTTATGGACCTGATGGAGGAGGTCCGGAGGAGCAAAGGTGAGCATTTAGAGCCATCTGTCAAGCACAATGGAGGCTCTGTCATGGTTTAGGGCTGCATTTCAGCCCATGCAGTGGTGATCTTGTCTGCAGAAAAGTACGGTCAGATTTTAATCCACCATGCAATACCATCTGGAAAGCATCTGATTGGCAATAGTTCTTTTTTTTTTTTTTTTTTTTTTAGCATGACAGTGATCACAAACACACTTCCAATGCAGTAAAAACATACTTGAACTGGCCTCTCCAGAGCCAGTGGGATCTACAGGTGACATCCAAAGAAGAACTTTGAATGTCCTTCAAGAAGCCTGGAGAACTATTGCTGAAGACTAAGAGTTCTCCTTTACCATAAATTACAGTATCAGTGCAGCATGGCATGGAAGTGATCAGCTCACGATTAACTAAAGATGAAATAGTTATAACCAGATTAAGGCCTGGTCAAACTAAGGGAACAGTAAACAGTTTTTGACTGGAAAGCATGATGAACATGTGAATATTGTACAGAGGAAGCCACAGAAAACCAGTTGGTTTTTTTGTTTGTTTGTTTGTTTTTAATTGCCAGAAGTATTAATAGGAGAGATAATGGCTAATATGACATCGTTTTCCTACTTTATCCTCTTTCTTATTTTTTTTTATCACCTACAATATGAACAGGAACCCACACATAAGTAAAACACACGCAGCCTTAGTGACTTCTAAATATAGTTTTTCAAATGATAAATCCTGCCTAATCCTGGTTTTGGGAGATTGTAAACTCATTAGTACTGCACCACAATCTGATGCTATTACCACTCCCACTGACCTAAAGCCCTTGAACCATGGCAGGGAAAAAATCACTGCCGTCATCTCACACACACACACACACGAGAAGTCATCAGTTTGTGTACTCCCAGACTCAACATTAATTCAGTTATTATCTGATGAGCAAATTTTAGACTGTATCACTCTGTGGGCTTTCTTGATAATATCTTGTAATATCATAACCTAGTTAAAGATTCTGTTTCCTATGAGACTGGGTGACACCCCCCCCCCCCCCCCCATCTAATTCTCTTGAAGGAATACTTGTCTCTTCCCCTCTTTGCACTGAGCTGCAAAAAAGAGTGTATGACAATCTGTTCCCCAGCTCTGTAAAAGCTCTCACACAGAACTACACATAACTCACAGCAATGCAGGTTGAATGAAGACATTTGAGACTGCAGAAAAAACAATAACACAGAAAGTTAAACAGGCAAAGTGTCCTTTATATGCTTTAATCTACTTTGGGTAGGAGAGTGATTAGTGCCATTAGCTCATCGAGCCCTTCTGAGTGCATGCACGTCCCATGCGTGTGCAGGTTTTCTCCAGGAGCTTCCGTGTCACGAAACATGAATGAGCTAATGCTTTCTGCCTTGACCCAGGACACTCTTGCGAAAGAGACTCCTTAATCTCAACAGTTTTACCTCCTGGTTAAATAAAGGATGAAAGAATAAAAAAAAACAGCCATTCAAAGGTTTCGGGGCAGAAATGCTGAAAATGACCATTACTAGTTAATAGGATGTTAAATCATCAATAATTTATGATTTAAAGGACATTATTGAAGGCTTACACAGGGTTTTTTTTCCAGTAACCACCACTCCAGGTGCATATTCTGTTACACAATACAAGGTTTTCACATTAGCACAACTGAGCACTCTTCTGTTACTTAAAGCAGTTACATTTGGCCAGTCGAGTGTCTGCAGCACCGACTTCTATTTGCAGCATTCATTTGCACACTCATTTGCTCAGTTACTGACAGAGATGCTACAGACATGGGAATTTGGCTTGGGATATTAATAGCTTCTTAAATGGCAGACAGTGAGTAAATATAGTGAGTAAATGTCCTTAGCTATCCCCCAAGAACAACCTATACTATTGTCCTCAGTTGTCCATTTAATCTCGGTTACATCTTACTGTTCTTTGCAGCGGCCCATGCATGCTTTTGTAAGAGGCTTGTGCCTATGTAAAGTAGACCACATCCTGATCGATGACACTGCTAATCTCATCTGTGTTATGAGAAAGCTTGAGTGCTAAAGTGACCTCCCTATTTAAGTGCTTTAAAATATCATGTCAATGTCACATTTTATTATGAATCTAGCAGCCAAAATATGCCTGAATCTGCAAAGTAGTTCAGGCAATTTTTGATCATGAATGGCGAATACACTACAATTTAATTAGTTTAACAAGACTGGCAGGTACACTGCATATATTTCTGAAAATTAACTAAAAAAGTTTACCAACATTTTTTATTTGATGTTATAGCATTTTATACAGAGATAAATTATATATGTTTTTACAGTATCATACATGTTTCAAGTAGAACATAGCATTTATATATGATCCCATACATACAAGAGAAATACAAAATCATTTTATAATGTTTCATAGTGTTGAAAATGGTCAAGATGATTTTTTCCTAAATGCACCCATTCATACATACATTCCTCACATTCTTATGATCCATCAAAGCAAGAAAAATGTAGTAGTGATACTGCATAGACTGGCTAAATCTGACCTGGAGTCTGAGAAAACTGTGCTGAGTTTTATAAGCTGCTGTATGCGCTGACTTTGACTACATACAGCAGCTTATAATCACATTAGTCTCAATTAACAATTACAAAAAAATATGCATATAAATACACAATAAACACAAATTTTAACGTTGGGAATAGTTGGAGTTGATTTCATGGAAATAAATTTTACATTTATTGGAAAAAATAAATAAATTTATTAATAAAGTAAAATGAAACAAAAAGCATCAGAAATACCTGAGTATTTGTATATATGCGTGCCTGAGTACAACTGAACTTTTTCCTGATTGGATCTTCCTTCCAATATTAACATACAGAATATAAAAATCTAAGAAGAATTTTAACAGGTTGCCAGCTGTTGCTTTTAGCGATCTGCTATATTGTGTCATATTTTTTTTAAATTCCTAACGTCTGTACTTCTAGAAATAAACAGCAAAGGGATGATGTTAACATTTCCACAGTGCATTTCACTAGCAATGACCCCAAATACAAATGACAAACATTTATTGATAATGAAGCAACAGGCTTCTGGGCCTGGCAGACCCCCCAGGTACCTTTGACAGTGTTTGACAACCAGAGAAAAATGGTAAGGGAGGGTGGAGCACGGAAATGGGAACAAATAGGTGTGTGGTGCAAGTAGGCATTTCTAGATGTATGACTGGAAGGGGAGTGTTTGGGGTGTGGTCCAGCTTCTGAAATTTAGATAAATTGTCTCATTAATTTAGTATTTCTTCAAGAATGGTAATTTATTTCTTAGATTAAGCTCTGCTTCATATATTTTACAGAGGAAGCAGGCAGCATAAGAAAAAAAAATCAATATGGACACTGATGTGTTTCTCTACTCAAAGAGGGAAACTTCTGAACTACTTTTCTGAGCATTTTGAGTATTTGGGGGTGAGTTATCAGATGCTTTAAGCCATTTGAGGTGTCTGATATGTTGTATATGAGGGCAGGTGGCTTGGTAGCAATAGGTGGTGGAAGACGCTCAAGATGAACACTACCAATACTAAGTTGTAGTTTCAACAAGGCCCCGTGTCGCTTTATCTGTCTCAGCAGTTGGATTTTGCTCATAAAACAACAATACTAGACTGAAACCTCATTAAATAAAAATTGGACAACATCAGAGAGAAAGTTAAAGCTTTTCTTTAGTTAAACGCTTCTTTATTGTATTTTCCTTTAATTATTTAATATTACACCTTCGTTAAAACAATTCCATTCAGTGCACAAGATTTTTTTTTTTTAGTTGTCTAACATTTACATAACATTTGAATGGAAACATATTGTACTGTATTGTCAATTTACTACTACTAGGGATGTAAAATTCATGCTTTTCACTCAGCGTTATGTCACTAGCTGAACAATGGCTTACAACCTGTAAGTCTAACAGAAATAACACAGAATCTGTGTTATCGTTTACAGTACGCAAGTTGTTTTACACCAAAAATAATACAGATGGAGTGATATTGGTGATATTGAACACTCCTTTTCAGTAACATGTAATTTGAAAAAAATAACTTTAAAGTTTAACAAGCAAAATAAAGCAGATGCTGTTAATCTTTAGTCCACAACTTGTTGTCCAAACTGCATCTTTGGGATACAGAAACAACCCTTTGCTAAAGTGACCCATGTAAAGGCAGCCAGAACAGAAGAAGTCATGTTCACAAGCTCATTATAGATAGTTGGGATATACATATCTAAGCAGTACTGACAAACCAGTTTTATCCATGTACAGTAACTATTTAGCATTTGATATATCCTACTATAGGTATCAGTGGATGGGTAACAATTCTGCCAAATATGACCCCAAATCTCAAAATGTATTTGAAAAAACACCGAACATTTCTCTGATGTAGCAAAGTACGTGGAGTAATGGACCTCACCCCCGTGATGAGTTAATATGCTGAACGTCTGCTTGTATGAGTAATGGAGGTACATCGCATACTGTCTCAAGCCCTTTAGTTGAACAAACAAACGAACCAAAAAAGAAAAACAACTGAATTCTTTCTTACGATCCTCAGTTGACATTTCCATCTGGCATTGCTTTCACAGACCATCGCTTGCTTTCAGCGTGTTTCAACCAACAGTGGAAACTGCTTGCAGTCACATGGTAGAAAGAGAGTTCTTCTTATTGGATGGCAAGAAGTCCAGAGAAGAAGCACAGGCCTGACTGCCATGGTTAAATGCCTGTAATGCACCAGCCTGAATGTGCAAGGTTGATTTGTGTCACGGCTTCTGCCTAACTGACATCAACAACTTGTGTGTGTGTGTGTGTGTGTGTGCGTGCGTGCGTGGGTGTGTGTACAGTAGCTACGCAGTCCTCTACTGTGTGCATATTAAGAGACAGTTTGTATCTGCTTGTTTCGTGTAATGGTCAGCATCAGCACACTTATGCTTAATTTCTGCTTTTTGACAGGGAGCTGGAGTCCCTCCCTCAGACTGTTACAGGGCAGATGATAACTCTGTCCTCCAGCATGACGCTGACGACGAGGAAAACAAAGTAGAGCAGGAACATAAAAAAGCCCAGAACTTTGCTCATTTTCCACTTGCAAGCCGCAATGGACATGGTGACAAAGAGGAGCATGAGGAAGAGAAGGACGATGGCGCAGAACAGGCCGTTGCTGCTCACCTCCACTGGCTTGAAGTCATTGATAATGTTGAACAGAAGCCAGGGGAATGGCAGACTGGAGCGAGAATAGAAGCACAGAAAGGACAACAGAGAAGAGTTGGGATTTCTCAGCACACATTCTCATTTAGAAATCGATGGCCTGTGTGTTTTTGTTAATTGGTAGACTCACCCCACGGTGATATCAAAGATGTTGGAGCCCACTGAGCTGGACACGGCCATGTCGCCGAGGCCTTTTCGTGCTACAATCACACTGGTTATCAAGTCGGGAATTGAAGTGCCGGCTGCTAATATTGTCAAACCCATGATTTCTTCTGTGATCCAGAAAGTCTCTCCAACCTGAAATGAAAAATAAGTTCAAATCAGATATTCAGGGGTTGTTTTTTTTCCAGCCACACGTAACATGAATCTGTTAATGTGATGGCATTCTGTCAAACAAGCATAGGTTAGTTGTATGCTAAAACTTTCTGTCATTCAGACATGACAGTGAAAGATAGGGCCACTGCACGTGCACGGTAATTGTTATGTGCAAAAGCTAGTTTTTGTGCAGTTGCATGCATTCAGGCTTGTGTAGTGTTGAAAATGATGCCTAAAAAATTACTTTGTCCAATCAAATGACACTGCTATCAAGAATTTTAAAGAAGAGAAAGCAGGGTGCTCACATAGGCATGAAGCTGACACAGAAAGGAGTGCTCGGCTGAAAGGGTGATATATTGATTTATTGCTTGGTACTAATTAGTTTATTTGTTTTAATCTGTTTTTTTCATCTACCCATTAGCTTTAGGTATCCAGTTCAGGGTTGCAGTAGGGCTGGAGTCTATCCCAGCTGCCACAGGGCAAGAGGTGGGGTACAACCTGGACAGGCTACACAATCACCAAATGGCCTAACATACATGTCTATGGACTGTGGGAAGAACCTGGAGAGAACATGTGTGATATTATAATTGTAATTTTTATGTTAATCAAAATGTAATTGAATCCTATCCTAATATGCTATTATAATCACTTCAGTAAAATAAACTAAAGACAGCAATGATATCGTATGTATTTTAGCCTACAAAGGAGTCTCACATGCTCACATGCTGTTTTAAAAATAATACGAGGCTTTCAATATTTCTACAAGTTCAGCTTAAAAATGTACACCATGTGCTGCAGGGATCAATGTGACATGTTTACACACTGTCACTTTAAATTTGAGTACATGAGAGCATAATAATTACTTCATATCCCACTCTCCCCAATACTTTTTCACACGGTGCTCTTCACCTGTGGAAGCTAAATTAGCAGGTGCACTTTGTCAGTGACCTTGTAAGTCTGTCCTGTTGCTGCACTTGTGCTTTTAAAATAGAGCGTTACAGGTTGATCTGGCTGTGGCTCAAGACAGATTAGCCGGGATTAACTCCTGCAGTCACACATTTAACACCCTGACAGCTGCACTCTGCTTCTTCTTAGGCTGAGAAAGGCCTCAGATATAGCATAGAACAGAACAGACAACATTGTATGTGACAAACAATCAGAGGTATATTTTAGGGTGTATTTGTGAGTGCATTGTGTGTGAAGTACCTGATGAGCCCACCACACCATGAGGTAGGAGAAGAAAGCAATCCAACAGATGGAGCCGAGGAACGTGATGGGAAAGAACCTTTCTGAGGACTGAAAAGAAATAAATGAAATTAAATTAAATATCTTCTTAGTATAAGTCTTCTTTTGGTCAAACCAATAATATGAACCATCACTTATAGGATAAGTAAATGTACAGTATAATCGGGTATGTTTTGTGATTATTTGAATTTCAACTCACAATGCAAAATCAAATGGTAGAGAACGTTCAAAGCACAACCCTAAACTCCTAAACTGAGTAAAATATGTTGTGTGTTGTATCCAGCTGTGGACCTCTGTTCATTTTTTATCTGCAGTTAGCATGTTGAGAAACACTCCTCAATAAGTATATATTGCAAATCTATGTAAAAGAATCATTAGTGTCATGTTTGCACATAACTATATATTGCGTGATAGAGCAGATGCAGTCTTCTATCCTAATAAGTTAGGATACTGTATAAAGTGTAAAACAAGCAAACACACACACACAGAGAAAAAAAAAAAAGGTTTCAGCCATCTTCAAAGTGCGGGCCACTGATCTATGGTGCGCCTCAAGACATCATTTAAAAAAAAAAAAAAAAAAATATATATATATATATATATATATATATTAGATTTGAAAACTAGAAATAACCTACCTCTCTCCTGACATCAGGCAGCGTGAGCCAGAGAGGAATGATGATGGGCAGGATAACGAGGTATGTGATCTGTTTCCTGGGAGTATCAGGCCATGCCAGGCTCAGAGGCTGGTCTTCATCTTCCTCTTCCTCACCACCCTGAGGATGAGTTTGTGACCTTACATTGTAATATTGTGCCTTTACATAAACTTATTTTTATATGGGCAAACACAAGCCAGTTAAACTTCCTGATTGTTAATAGCAGAAAGCAGTCAGATATTTTGTTTGTGAGCAGGAGTGATGCTGATAGAGGCCATACCTCTTCTCCTCCTACAGCTCCGTTCATTGGCGGCGTAACCTCCACTGCAACATTTGAACTGTTCGGGATTTTCTTATCAGCTTGGAGGTAGAAAGTAAAAAAACAAGTAAGTTAATTTTATTTATATAACATATTTAAAACTAATTTTCAGCGAAACAAAAGAGCAATGTGGATGCTTACATTCAGGGAAAATGTGAAAATTTTAGTTTTCTCGTAAAATGAAAGGGATACTTTCAGTTTTGTTTCATAGTTTTATTGCCTGATTATTATTTTTTCTTGCCTATTATCTATTCAACTATTTGTTTTTGATTAACACATTGATAAATTTGTGCGCTGTTTTAGTCATTCATCTGTTAAACTGGCAAATGATTACACAGTCGATTTGTCACTTGATTTATCAGTTCATCACGCATGGAACAAACACATACTGGAGTTTCAGTGTTCACTGTTACTCACCTACTCCATTGGCAGTCGGACCATCTTCTCTGCACTTCTTCTTGGCCATTTTATGAAGGATTGAAGCCTTCTCTTTGAAACGTCCTAAAACAAAAGAAACTGCCCTTTCAATCTGTCCAGCATGTGGCAGGAGCACATAGAAATGGTGCAGCTACAGCAAGAATGAGAGGAACTACTCGGACACTGTCCTTGGACAGTGGTCGAATAAAACAAACTCTGTGGTAACACAAATCACTAGGCTAAATTCCATTTCCATGAATTTAGCCTCGTCCTAGACCATAAACTTCTCATTGGATGTTCCTTAAAGTCTGAGGCTAGGCTTGACTAAAAAGCTAAAAAAAAAAAAAAAAAGAATAAAAGTGATGTTGAGGGGAAAAATGATTAATTTTCCAAAATGATTAACTATTAATTAATCTTGAGAAAAATAACATTTGAATTAGTTGTGGTGTCATATATAAAGGAATATAATGATCATGTCTTTGTTTATGTGTCATTTTCTGTGTTTATTTCAAACATTTCTAATTTTGGTGGGTTTTTATTGTTTGTGAGAGCGTGTATATGATTTATCTTTGTTTCCATTCACTCATACCTTCATTACTGAGGGGATCCAGTGTGTGTATCATGAGCTGGAAGATGCTGTTTCTCATCAGCGAGTTGTGTAGAGAAGCACAGCTGCCTTCCCTCTGCAGCCTGGGTTTAGCCTGTAAAAAATAAAAGCACAAACACCAAATGTTTATATGGATTCAAATATAAATGTATACTTTACTCATTATTCATATTTGTCCATTCATGGGCTTATTATGTTCCTACGCTGCTGTCAGCTGACAACAATGGTTTAAGAAAAAAAAAAACTAATAAGATATTAAACTGTTGGGTTTGAAACATATATAGTATAGTACATATACAGTATACCGAAACACACTCATAAACTCACCATAAGCTTGTTCTCATCATCACTTGGTGCAGTTACCTTTAGGAAAGAACACAGGGAGAAAATATAATAAACAAAGAGAATATGAGGAGTTTTCTGTTTGTTTGTTTTTTTGCAACCTGGTACATTAACTTCCTATGTTTGTGGTACTGGATTGGATTGCATTACTACTGCTGTAGGATAAGGAAGCAATAGGTAAATTAATGACTCAACGAATGCAATAAAATTGATAAAAAGCAATAAAGCAACTGTCCTGTCAAAAAAATATATATATTTAAAATAAAAATGGAAATGGTGAAGGAATGGACAATGAACAGGACCTCAGCACTATGCAAGACACTCTTCTTTTTTTTTTTAAATCAAGTACATGGAATTTCTCTCTGACAGCATGCAGTGGCAAGGACAGCACGAATCAAGCAATGATATTCAAATGAAAATAATCGAAATTTATCATGGCCTTCTTTTTTTTAGTAAGTCAGCTAATGAAGATTATGTGTCATTTCAATAAGGAAGGATCTCTAATCTCTCACCTGTCTGCTTTCATGGGTGTTTGCTAGATTATTTCCACTTTCTGATGCTGTCAATCTCAAAGCTGACATCATTGCTCTCAAAGCTGACATCATTGCTCTAGTCCAATCATCTTTCTTCAAGCCAATCAGCCTCCACTCTGCATACTTTAAATCTTTCTGGATATTTAAAATCTTTCTCCCTTGCAGATTCATTCGTGCAGCCCATCTGCCCCCCCATCTCTACCTCATCCAAGTCATTCAGTGCTCCATCCGAGCCTCCATCTTTATCTTCACCATCACCACTGTCTAGACTCTGGGGGTCCTGCTTTAATGTCTATCACCGCTGGGATGCCATGATGGGCCATTGGAGTCTAATCGCCAAATAGCTTAATTGAATTCTATATATCAATAAATCATATTGAATTTCTCCTAATGATCTCTCCTTATTGAGCTTTAGATGTATACCTCCAGTGGAGATGACACCACTCTGTTCATGCCCAGTATGTGTGTAAAATGTCACTTTCTCCTCCTTCTTTAATCCTCCTCATAGTGAAAGTGAACCAGTGACAGAAGTTTTAGGCACCTTTCCGACATGAAGGCTACACACACAATAGGATCTTATACTAATCTTAATCCCAGCCATTTCTTAAGATTACATATACTCCACAACACTATATAGATAAACAAATACAGACATACACACACACAGTCTGACTGACAGAGACTGCTTTGGTGTGATAGAAAAATGTAATAAAGTTGGTGTCAGATGGAAGCATTAAACTTTTGTGGGTAATTCCATGGCATGTAATGTAAATGTACTCATGTAGGTACAGACCAGGACACCATATATAGTTTCAATCTTAGGGGATATTTTAATTGATATATATTTTACCTATGGTATATAAAAGTCTATTTAAAAAGCTCCCTCAGTCCTAACTCACAGTGTGTCACTGAGCTTCTCCCATGATTTAAAAGAGCAAAACAAAAACAAAAAAAAGTCAATAAAAAAATTGTGGTGCAGAAAAGGTGGCAAAAATAGAACAGAAAAAATAACAACATGAACATGAATTAATCATAAGCATCATACTGTAACTACATATTGTATGATAATAGACTGCCTATCCATCTTCTTAAAAAAATTAATTCACAAGTTGCATTCTTATAAAAAGCTGCAGATTTTTATTTATTTGTTTATTTATTTTGCACTTTTGAAATCCAAAGGGATAATATGGAATTGGGTTCAATTTCCAAGCCAAATGCTGTTTAACAAAATGTAAATTCTCAGTGTCAAGTGCTCAACAGCTGCCCATATGTCTCCCAGGTTTGTGTAAACATGACAATGCTGTATTTTCACTCATTTACTTCTTTGTGCCAGAAAGAAAAATCTCATTATAAGTAAAACAGCCTTCAGAGATCAATAGAAGCCTATAGTTACTGTCCAGAGTGCTGTATGCATTAAATTTCCATTAACAAAGCCTGAGCCTAAAAATGAAGGATTTAGGCAAATAACGTTAACTGAATTCAAGGTGTTCTCATGAGATTTCTGATCATTTTGTATCATCTGCTTTCACCTTGTGGGCTTTTCTGTCATTTGTTATCATGACAATGTGGCCCAGGAGACAGCTAGTGTAGAAGATTGGTTGTGGTCCAGGACCTCATGTGTCACTGTTGGTGTGAGCCCATTGCAAAATGGTTTCCAAAGTAAGTAGTTTTATAAACACAGATTTAACATGTTAAACTTAACTACACAGGGTTTGCAAACTCAGACAGTTTCATCACAAACATAGCGTAACTATGTTTTTAAAAAAAACGATACACATTCTAATTCATCTTACATTTAACGCATATCACATAGACAGTTAAGTACTCAAGTACTTGTATTCAAGTACACTTAACAAAGACAAACACCACACATAGCACGTTTTCATGATGGAGTCATCAGAGATTGAGCAGATAATCTCTTTAACTTTAAGACACCTGCTGCTGCTATGGCAGGGAAACCCAACAAAACTAAATCCAGTTTTGGTTTCTAAAGGCATCGCTTCCAAATTTGTCTTACAATTGTGTCTAAGCTTAGTATCAATGAGCGCCACTTTGACTCCATCACAGGTATGTATCCTATCAGCCAGCTCGTTTTCTTTCTTTTCATGTAGTGGTGAGTTTACACATGTGACGTCTCTGTTTCGATTTTTCAAAATCAGCTAAATGACATAATTCCAGAAATTTATGACCAATCTTCTAAAACAATTTGATAGTTGAAGATGGAATGTGAATATTTCATGACATTCTTCATCTTACTATTTTTCATAATAATAATTTAAAAATTAACTACTACTACCACTAATAATAACAGTAATAATAATAATAATAATTATTATTATACTATCATTATATTGTTCTTGTCACTGTTGTTTTAAAAACACGGTAAAATTAAAAATGACAACAAAAGATAAGAAAGCTGTGGACACCAGTCTTTATTGGCCTCGTGATTTCTGAGCAGTGTGAGCAGAAGCCAGCTCGGCATTAGGTTATGTTAGCTAATGCTCACATGGCTTGACGACAAAAGACGCTTTCAGCCTGCTGTAGAGGCTGCTGAGCCTGAAACTGTTTTGTTTTGTTTTTTTTAGCTAATTCATTATTGAAAGGAAATTGTTCGTTTGAAATGTTTATTTCCTTATTGTAGTTATTAATTGCATCCTGCAATCTGAAAATTTTCTCTGATTTAGGAAAATTGTTTTTTGCATTTTATTATGTAAACAGATTTCACCGAGCTCGCAATATTAATGTGTCACAATAATAATGAAACGTCCCTTTTGTGTCAAAGATACACACTTGATGACATTGTAAATAACTTATTAATTTTGTAATTATTCTTTTTGCAAACTTTTGCACAGTTAAGGTTTCAGTCTCTCTCGTCACCTCTTGTATTTCAATATAAATTAATTTGCAAAAAAGGCAAAGTCAATAAATATTTAGAGATTAATTTTACTGTTAACATTATTATTATATTCAAACAACAGACCTACCCTAATTTTAAGTATGTGTTGGTCTTGTGATGAACTGGGACCTCTCCTTAGGTATTCTGTCAGCCAATTACATGTAAACCTACCCTGCGCAACATACCTATCCACCAAAGCACAGCTTTTTTCATTTAATTGCCACAGGTTAGAAGATCAGATTCAAAATTATATAACTAACCTAACTATCTAACCTGCATTTGATACATTTGCCAAATGTAAAAAGAAAGATTTTCAGTAGTGACATTTCCTGTAACTACATAACAGAATGCTAAATAAAATTTGGTAAAATACAATAATAATAGTACAACTGCAAACTATATGTATAAAAGTTTTGATGCTGGATTGCTCATATATAAAATAGATATAATATATAATTAGCCTTTTGATATGTAGTGTTAAACAGTTCGTCTGTGCCACGTGAGAAAAATGCCAGCTCAGCACAGGTCATTTTCTGCATTAACAGCTGGAACTTAAGTATGTGCATATAGTCTTTTTTTTCTCTTTTGAGGTCAACTTTAATGATGCTGACAAATCTACTATTTAGATGTGCTTAGAGAAGACAAAAGCTTTACTAAGCAATGTGTTCATGTTGTACTGAGCTGCTGTCATTCTCTCTCTGCAGGAAGCTATAGACACTGGGAGATTGCCAAGATGTAAAGTGCTGACCTGGGCTCAGCAGAGTTACACCTGAATTTTCCCATCATCCTAATAACCATAATATCACATGCAAAATCAGACCACCTTTTGATAATGTACATAAAGTACAGATTAATACATCCCTGTTACAGCTCTCTCTCACTCAGTCTCTCTCTCTTTCTCTCTCTCTCTCTCTTTCTCTCTCTCTCTCTCGCTCTCTCTCTGTCTCTACCTGACTATCTGAGCCGTGGGACTTAGCCAGGATTAATCAGCTGAGATCACCACTTTTAGACTGGTAATTTTCAAACCCATGTGTGAAGAAACCCTCACAGAAACCCTCACAGGTCAAAGTGCTGTTAAACAGCTCTCTTCCACCCTCATTTGTGAGATAATACTCATTGCTTTAAAAAGCAATAAATAAATAAAATACAAATATTTACTATAATTTCAGTTTAGGTGTGCCTGGTTCAGCAGAACACCTCAGCTTTCTTGCATTAATAAATATAATTAAATCTGCATTCATCATTAAAAAAAAACTTACTCATGAGCAAGAGCCAAAATATTATTAATATATGACAACACATTACACTTCCTCCTTCTTTTTTTACTAATGCAAAGATCTTTTGTTTTTAATCTTACTACACCGTTGCCCTGTGGTGCAGGAGAGACATTTCAACCCTCAAGAATAATTTGAACATTTCTTCACTGCTCTGCAGACACTGGGTGAAAGTAGGCTGGACTGTATGTTTGCTGTCGTCACTGCAGGTAAGCAGTTGATAAGTGGATCAGAGAGGATTAGCATCTTCAGTCCCATCAGTAAGCAAACCAGCACATCTTCTCATTGTCTTCTGCTACCTAAAGGAAATGTATGCACTGTGCAGACCAACTTCAAACAGTCCCAAGTGTGCACAAAATACAAACCGCACAATGCTATGCGTATAACTGCAGGTTGAGAATGGAGCATGCAGGTTTTTTCTTTCAGAGATCTGCTGATTCCTGCTCCCCCAGGAACCGTCTGACTATTATTAGTGGCTCTAATAGGATTGGAGAGCATTAACCCAAGGGATTATTTAGCAGCTACCGGCACACGGGACCAAGACAGCTTGACATCAAGTGCCGGACAGCAAAAAGAGAAAAGCTGTTCTTGGGCTCAACTGAGGCAGCTCGAGAAAGAGCTGATTCCCAGAAGGGCACCAATGTCAAACAGAGCTTCTTAAATAACAGTAATACTAAGAAAAGTTTATTAGCACAGATATGTAAGTGATCAAAGGTTTCAGTAAGTACATGAGAACTAAAATTCTAGAACTGTACACTGGAAAATTAACTCTTAATGGAAGATGGTGAAAAGACTGAATATGACACATTCGATATGCCTTTTGTCATTAATGGCAAAACTGCTGGAATAAAATCAAGTTTTATTACTTGAAGACCTTTTTTATAGCTTAGCCCTACAAAAGCATTTTTAGGGGAGGAGCTTTAAAGCAAATGTCACTCTGTTAGAGGCCAAGAGCTAATTTGTAACTGTCCTACATCAGCAGCATGTACAGCAATGGACTATATGGTCCTGATGTACTGATAATGAGTGCCGGTAGGCCAGACTATAAACATGTCATTGCAACATCACAGCACCCAAATAATAATAGAAAAGATGGTGGGACAAATCTAAAAATTTTAATAGCTCTTTCTGCTCTTTCTGATTATGCGCTTCTTTATTTTCATGTATGCCATCTTCATAACAGCAGAACCAAGCAACATAAATGAGCCCTCGAACCTATTCTCAAAATTACACTTTCCAGTCATCTTCTCTTGGCTAACAAGTGATTAGTTAGGTGATTGTGGCTGATATTGTTGGATTTCTCTTCTCAAAACTCAGCATATATCCAGCACTGTTACCACATGCAGGCTTGGCAACATCTCTGTGTGATCAGTTTAAGGATAAATAACCACAGATGCTGATGATGATATTATGAAACCAGCAGCAAACAACACTCTACTGGAATTAACAGGTCCTGACAACTTTTTTTGTGATGATCAAATTCTCATAAAATATCTCATTGTGGCACCTCTTTAGAAATTAAAATAAACATAACACTTGACAATGAAATTCAGCTTATAACCTTAATAGGAACACAAATGCAGCATCTTATTTTGTAGTCTCAAACATCCCAGGGTAAGTATATGCAGTAATGGTTGTCATGTCAAAGGTAATCTGGCTTGGTGGCAATTTCTGCATGACATGGCTTTCCCTGTTATTAATTTTGAATAAGTTTAAAAGTGAATGCATTATTAAATCTCAATATTATTGCACTTAAAATAAAAGATTATGGTTAAGTCATTTTGGACCACCCACTGGGTTGATATCAGTCTTTGGCAACTGTTCAATAATACCTGTGAAAATTTACCTGTGGTCTTTAGAATACAGTCAAATCCCCACAAGACTTTAAATTTGAATGAAGTTAAATGCATGAATGACAGATTAATCTATTCTTTGACTTACTTAAGTATTAAAAAATATATATCTTTGGTTTTGTAATCCAGTTGAAATGGGAGCATTGACCAGCTTTGTTACATCACTCCTATTCTAAGAGCACTGCTGGACTCTGGGCTGAACTGTTACTAAAAGTAGTGATTGAAGATGAAGCCTGGTCTTAGTCAGCATGAAGAAGCTGCAGTCTGACTATATATACAGCATCATATGAGGTGCACAGGTGGTAGGCTAATGCAAATCTTTATATTCTTTGAAAGTAAAATTCAGGAGCTTTAAGCTGGAGGAGAGAATGCAGTCGGTTCAGTACTCAGTTCTCTTTCAACACTTTTCAAATTCCCAAAACATGAACATAACTATTCTAAGGCTCAGCAGTCTTGTCCAGTTTTCCCTGTGATTAATTCAGTTGGGGAAAAATAAACAAATAAACAATTTGAAGTTTTTACTTTGCCCTATTTCTTTGCAAACACGTAAATTGAGTGGCATAGTGTTATTGGAAGCAACTAAGTGTCCTTTTTCTTTGTTTACCTGTTTACAATGTACTTTTGTTGCTTATTTTTCTTGTTTTTTTTTATTTAAATGTTTGAAATAATGCAATCGATCAATCAGTCAACCAATCAATTGCTTCATCTCAAATGTTGCAACTAAGAAACCAACATCAGAATCTCACTAGCCAAACCAAAAGTCATGCATGCAGTTTTATATTGAGGGGTGCACTGTGGAAAAAACTAAGACTTGCAGTTTTTGTGTGGTATCTAAGATGTGAGCATCATTCTCGTGACTCAAAGGGTTGATGTGACTAAACAGTAAGATTAAAAGTCTTAGTGTTGTTTGACACAGTGGACTGAAGGGTGTGAATAGATAAACGTATAGGCCCTTCAATACACATTTATAGTTAAATCAATGTAAAAGATGCACCTTCCAAGTATGATAGCTTGTGGTGCTAGACCAAAAACATGCTTCCAGTGTTTAATACCCTTCATCAGAGCCAGCAGGCCAAAATGTTAGATTGTTTCACAAGACAAGAGTAAATTTGTGGAACTGAGATTTCTCAATGTTTTCTTGAAGTCTTTTTTTTTTTTTTTTTTTTACCTCTGGGTATTCAACCTTGGAGCAATATTTAGAGTCTATGTCCAGCTGTCTCTTGGCAATGAGCATTGCCTAAACAAGGGTGCTGTTGATTAGAAAAAAACATTGGATATGGAGTAGGGTAGATAAACCAAACAATGGCAGGGTAAGATGGATGGATGGATGGATGGATGGATGGATGGATGGATGGATGGATGGATGGATGGATGGATGGATGGATGGATGGAGTTAGCTCACCTTTTGTGCATTCTCCAGCTCATCCACCTGGTTGCTGCCCAGCAGGGTCTTGATGAGTAATTCAACTTTGGCATTGAACTTCATGAAAGTTACATAGCAGGTGTAGAACAGCAGCAGGCCAACGCTTTCCCCAAACACAATTTGATTATCCAAAAAGAAATAGATGAGCATGAGCAAGCCAATGATATAGAACGAGACATCTCTGAACAGAGGCCACCAGGTGAGGTGCAGCACCTCTTTGGAGAACAGGGCGCACATCCCAATTACAAATAGGATGTTGAAGACAGCTGATCCCACAATGGTACCAATACCCACATTGCTGTGGGAGACAAAGACTCCTATGACAGATGTGAAGAGTTCTGGGGCTGATCCACCTGCAGCCATGAAGGTGGCTCCTGCTACATCATCAGAGATCTCCAGCTTCTCTGTGATGACAGTGAGCGCAGGGACAAAGAACTCATCGCAGACAATAGCTAAAGCTATGAACATGTACAACATGCCAAACATATGAAGCACTACATAGCCCTGGCGCCTGTCCTCCACACTGAAGTAGTCCGTTGGGTAGTCCCCATGATTCATTTCTAGACTGGATGTCTTCATGGCCACCGGTGTTTCCTCTGGTGCCGCTGAGAGGTTGTGGTGCTGCAGAAGTGTTCTTTGGGGCACTGTTGCCTCTGCTGAGCCCTCAGCAACTGAATCCCCCTGAGTGGTCACTGTTTTGGCCAGCATCAAGGCACTCCATGAACAGGCTATGCAGACAGCCACCAGGCTGACGATAAAGCCCAAAATCCGCCCAGGCCGCAGCTTTCTCTTGACACCATGGTACAGGTGCCTGGTACTCGTATTTTGAGGGCCCCGAAGAGGTGGTGAGCTGGAGTATGCTATCAGGTCTTGATTTCTTATAGGTAGCATGAAATCCATTGTGTCTGGCACAGGTTGACAGACTGGAAGTGTCTGGAAACCCCCCAAAAGCTGGGTTGGTGGTGTTAGCTGCAAGGGCGGGGGTTTGACAGGCCGCGGCGGTTCACCGATTGGTTTGCATGCTGCTGCCAGGTCTAAACACAATGGAAGCCCTTCAGTCTGATTCCAGGATCTTTCCCATTTAAAGGCTCCCCCATATTACTCACTGCAAGACAGAAAGCAGAAGTTAGAATTCAAGTGTGCAACTGATTTTTAAGATGTAATGAGGTATTTCAATACAGCATTACTACTTCCCAAAAGTAAAGGTTTTGATGAGTTGTTCACTTCTCATTCTTGAGCCTTCCAAGCATTTAAAATGTGCAAGTATTTCTTTTCTTTGAGTCATTTTTTTGTCTGACAGAATCTTAATTTAAGCTCATGTTAATTGTTTTTATAAGGCTAAATATTAGCTGGTAAGGTTAATAGAGTTTCAGCTGTTTTAGCTAGTGAAATAAACATTTTTTAAAAGCGCATTTTTCGTACATTCATAAACAATATAAACACATACAACTTTCAAATGTAATATTTTATTTTGGGGGACCTGCAATCATGATGTTATTGTGTTGAATGGCAGGATGTACTTAATTATAAATAATAGTTAC
The DNA here is from genome assembly GCA_034780415.1 of Cichlasoma orientale. Taxonomy (NCBI): domain Eukaryota; kingdom Metazoa; phylum Chordata; class Actinopteri; order Cichliformes; family Cichlidae; genus Cichlasoma; species Cichlasoma orientale. Next base: position 273,535 of record JAVDPK010000758.1, read on the forward strand.
AGATAGCAACAATTCTTTTGAAGTGTTCCACATGATGCTGAGAAGCTGCAGTGAAAGCTGTCCTTTAACTGAAGGTAGGACATTAGTTAAAGCTCATTAAGGAGCTATTTAATCCCAGAGAAGATATACTTAGATTAGCCTCAGGTCCTAAACACCAGTGCCACTGCAAAGTCAAAAACTAGACACCAAACGAAATTAATACAATTACAAATAAGAGCTGATAAAGTCACTTTGCACGTTAGAGTTTTTCAACACTAAATCCCCACCAGTAAAAATCATCACTGAAGTCCTAAAATTTTGTACAGTCTCATGCATCTATGGCAGTTTATGTAACATAAAATCTTTTCAAACCTCAACAATTTGCAATCAGATGAATACTTAATGAGTTCATCCAAATTCTTTTAGGTTATTAGAGTGGAGACAAACTGCAGCAACACACCAAATATACACAATTTCTTAGGATCTCATACCACTCTCGGATAGCTCCAGTTCAGCGGAGAGAAGTACAGCAGCCGACAGCTTGTCAGATCCTGAATCTCTGAGTGAATATTCCTGTAAATTGACTTCTAAAAGAAAATGATCCCAGGTGCTCAGTGAAGGTCCCAGCAGTAAATCATCAGTGAGATTTTCCTCTCTAAGCAGAAAGAGATTCAGGACAGCAGGTCCAGGAGGGGCTCCTCCCTCCCTTCAGTGTTCCTCCCCCTTTGACACTGCCTACTTCCTTTTCTTTTCTCCTCCTTCCTTCTCTCTCCCCAAGTCACTGTCCAAAAGTGAGGATCACTATCGCTATCCAGCTTCTCTCCTTCCTCTGGCCACCCTCCTACCTCCCTCCTCTCCAGGTATCCTGCATAACTTCTTCCCATCTGTACACATAAGGATCTGAAATGATAAGCTTACAGCCTGATAAAGCTGAAAGTATCAGATCATAGTCCTGTTTATAAAGCCCTTGAAAATTACCCTACTTGCTCAATTATGCAATGCACTGCAACATAGTTCAGCAACATAATATTGTATGCATGGGAGGTTTCTAAACTGTTTTTAAAATAGAATGTTATAGGATTTTTTTGTAAATCAAACTTTAGATTTGCACATTTCCATTCAATTTTATTGATTTGGATTTTTTTTCTTAGATGGTTTGATGCCTTATTAGTCTGCATAAAACTATTTTACTGATTTTTGAGGTATGTTGATATAACACTTTGACAGCATAAAATAAGTGCCTGTGAATTTCATATATAGATGGATGATACATACACATTTCACTGAGTGTACATTATGTGCGCATGAGTGTGCTTAAGGTCAGTTCAGCATTAACACGTGAGAACTGTAAGCCAGAGCACCTACCTTAGGTGAGTTCAAATGCTGCTGCCTTTTCTGTTACATAGCTTGTCTCTAGCATAGATGTATGGAGCATGGAATAGGCAAGTGAATTGCTACAAAACACATTTAACATTATATATTATAAATAAAAAAATCTCACTCAGAATTTTTTTTTCAAAACATTTCAAAACATATTTATTAAAAAAATACCTAAAATAAGAATAATTCTAACAATTCTATTTCAATTCCCTTACGAACCACAAACCGTGCTGGGAGTAAATCCAATGAGACCTTTCTCACCTCCTATTGCTGTCATCCAATTAAATGTGAGCATACTTAAAGAAGTGGACCACTCATTTTCCTTTGTACGCAAAATCTAGGTCTTCATGGCTGCGTTTTCTCACCAAACCAAGAACATTTAAAAGCTCCATTACCTTTTAATAGCATGGCTGAGCCTTTTGTTAAATTTTCTTTTTATGTTTCTTTTAATGTTTGTCCAGGTGGTGTGTGTACTAAGATCATGTTACATAAAAGAAGCAAGAACCCCCCCCCCCCCCACACACAAACTATGCAAACATTCTTTGATTACATCTTTGCATTTTATATATCTCCACACTGTAAACCAACATAGTATAGCAATGTCCTGAAGAGACACTTGGTTTAGAGCAGACAAAGTTTGACCTTAGTAGTGATTGTGTATCTATAGCTGAGAGATTAAGGGCTACGTAAAGTCCTGACAAGGCTAAACTTGTTGCATAATCAACCAAGCTAACTTAACCTTTGGGATAGGTGATGTACATCCAGTGCATTATTTGAAATATAAATAAGTCACTTCACAATACGCCTCTCTTACAGTGAGCAATAAGACAAGCTAAGGAGTGACTTTTAAATAGCTGAGGATTCTATGTAAAAATGTAGCCTCATCTGAATTTTTAAAAATGTTATTTTTTATTTTTTTTTTGTTCTAAGTTTAGATCTCACCAATGACTTGGGCCATCCCTATTCACATAAAAAAGGTACCTCCCTTTCTAACTTAGTTGCTGTTTCAGACAGGAGCTTGTAGTCAATAACCTGCTGCTGATCCCAGCTTCACAGTGGAGCATGTTCCTTTTCATTGACCTATCAAAGAAACCTGATCTTTGGATGATGTAAAAGATGTCAGTTAGGCAGAAGCCACGACCTTGCAGGTGCATTACAGGCATTTAACCATTGGAAAGTCTGTTTATTTCCCCTAAAATGATGCCACATTTGTAAGGAAAATGCATTTGTGAGTTGAGCAAAGGGCTGAGTATGTGGCTTATGCCATTAGACTTTCCAACAGTATAAGATTTATTTCCAAAATAATTGTTACAACAAAGAAATAAAAAAAGAAATTCCCCACTTTTTGTACTAAGTTTATATAATGAGTCTATGAATAGCTGAGTTCACCTGCTCTCCAAAGAACTGACCCTTTAATAAGCTCACACTCCAGTCACCATGCCTGGCAAGCACAAAAGCAGTTTAAAACCTGAAAGATTGCTAGATGTAACACTATCTAGTTTGCTGTTAGTCTCTCTCAACTGCAATTACTAGCTGTGGCTGTTAATACAAATACTTACTCAACTCAATTTTATTTATAAAGCACTTTAAAATCAATGTCATTGGCCAAAGTGCTGTACACAAGTAAGAGCATACAGGCTTAAAATACATGTATAAAACAGTAAAACCAAATACTTACCTTTTACATCACTATATTTGAAAGCTTTGAACCAGAAATTTTAACTGGACAAGGAAATACTAAGATGAAAAATTAACTAAAATAATAATTCAATTCAATTCCATTTTACTTATATAGCTCCAAGTCACAACAAACAGTCGCCTCAAGGTGCTTTATATTGTAAGGTAAAGACCCAACAATAATATAGAAAACACCTCAACAATCAAAATGACCCCTTATAAGCAAGTACTTGGTGACAGTGGAAAGGAAAAACTCCCTTTTAACAAGAAGAAACCTTGATTGTTCAAGAGCTTGCAGGTGAGAATAAGGATTTTAAATTCAATTCTGGATTTAACAGGGAGCCAGTGAAGAGAAGCCAATATGCTCTCTCTTTCTAGTCACTGTCAGTACTCTTGCTGCAGCATTTTGGATCAGCTGAAGAATTTTCAGGGAGCTTTTACAACCTGATAGTAATCAATTACAATAGTCCAGCCTAGAAGTAATAAATGCATTAAATAGGTCTTAGATATTACGCAAATGCAAGAAAGCAATCCCACATATTTTTTTAATATGTGCAATAAAGGACATATCCCGTTCAAAAATTACTCCAAGACTGCTCATAGTGTTACTGGAGGCCAAGGCAATGCCATCCAGAGTGAGTAAGTTCTGGTTAAACACTGTGTTTCTATGATTTGTATGGCCGAGTACAATAAGCTTGGTTTTATCTGAATTCAAAAACAAGAAATTAGAGGTCATTCATGCCTTTATGTCTTTAAGACATTCCTGCAGTTTAACAAATTGGTGTATTTCATCTGGCTTCATGGATAGATAAAGCTGGGTATCGTTTGCATAGCAAATGAATCTGCATTATTATAATTAATAATAATCTGATTGGAGGTTATAGAAAAGAGTAAAATTTTAAAATTATATTTAAACCCAATATACGTGTTTAGCCAATAATTTATGATGCAGCCTATTGAGCCTTACTTTTTATATGAAAGACAGATGACAAATTATTGGAAAAACTAAGCTAAACTGATAAAGGTCTGTTACACCATCATGAAGCTCATGATATAAGTAGCTGGGAAAGGTGTTACAAGAGCAGACCAGAGAGGTGATTAGTTTTAATTAGCTCCAGCTTGACTGCCAACCCACTCCACCACAAAACCAGAGGACTACAGAAAAGGTTTCATGCTATTGGCAGTGAAATCAGCAGAGAGTAGGATCACTCCTAGCTCAGGGAGATTAATGAGGCAAAAGCTTGTTATCTGATTTTATGTTGCACTTTTTCTTGAAGTGGCACTGAGTCATGCTGTGACTGGAGACACAGCAGGAATCAAAACAAATGGGAAAAACATCTCCATCTAGTGGTTCAAGAATGAAATCCCTTCTTTTTTTTTTTCCTTTTTCCTCTCAGTTTTCCTATACAGAAAATACTGCATTAAATAATATTTTTAGTGTGTATCATGCAGCACTTACTGATGATTAACCTTAAAAAAAACCTAGAGATTAGACTGTGCTGAGATGTGAACATTAAAACCGTTTTAATGCTTTATTTCAGATTGAATAAGCGAGGTATGACAACTATGGCAGGATAAGCACAGTGTACATAAGTCAACAGGTAACAAGAGCAGTCATTTTTGCAGTCGGATGTTTCTTCTTTGTGTTATGGATCTGATAGTTATTGCAACCATTTCACTTTCACTGAGTGAAACTGAAGTTTGGAAACTTCTTCTTTCCGTTGCTCCCTTTAGGAGTCACCACATTCGATCATCTAGCTCCAGCTCCATCAGATACTGAAGCCCTGCTTCATAGTACAGGCCTCTGATCACTCCCAATTAAAATCTTCAACTCTGACACCTCCAGATTTATGATTTTCTCTGCAAGATGGTGTTTGTTGTGCAATACAGGCATGCTCAGCTCTTCTAGTTACTACCATTGTTATTACTCTTATCATTATCAATATATTACTTCTGAAAATGTTTTTGATGCTTCTCTTTTCAGTGTATTTCTGTTTTTGCTTCTGCCATTATTAAAAATCTGACACTGATCATTTTGTTCATCATGCCCATGAAGCGCAGATTAGTGCTACTGAAACTGAACCACATTTATAAACATGCTCATCCTCTGTGAGACTTCTAGAGGTACAAAGATTCCACTTTAATACCCAAGCATATTTACTGATGTGCATGTTAAAATATTTGTTAAAATATTTCTGCATGTTAAGAACTGACTAAGCAATGACTTTGAAAAGAGTATAATTATTCACCTCAGTATTTAAAACCTCAGATCTTATAGCGATAAATAATGTGTATTAACCAAGACATGGAAATGATTATAGTGTCATACACAATAACACTCACATCCATGAGACTGATCACCTATGTAAAAAAACAAACAAAAATAAACATCAATATTAAGGCAAAATTTTATTTGGAGGCTTCATTTTTCCCGTGACATTATCAACAGATATCAACATGCTTGTTTACAGGTGCAAACAAACATTTGTAACTGTAAAATCAGAAGTGACGATATAGAACTAAAATAAGGACATTTGGATTTATGACACCCCCTCCCGCAAAACACAAAACAAAACCGAACAAAAATAATTGTGAGAGCGGACATTGGGCTGTCTGCAATAAAAGGGAACATCCGTAAATCTGATATGGACGTAATTTGCACAGTGGCAGTATTTATGAATACTCTATGAATACAAGTCCTTTCCAGCACCAGTTGATGACCTAAAGAGTGCTAAGGCAGCTGGGCCAATAGTCTCTGTGACCTCACTGCTGTGGGATGGGATGACAGGTCACAGCTTTGCATTTTCAACGTTTATTTAATCTCTCCCGTGCAGACCAAAACTGCAGTGCAAAGAATGTTAAGTTAGCAGTAACATCTGGCGTTTGTGCCATTTCTCAAAGTGCTGCAGAGATGAACTATCGAGCATGCGGATTTGTCAGACTGTTTGCCAGAAAGGTAGTTCACTATGTAACAGCCACTTGGAGAAGATGTAACAATTCTTTGGCTAAAGAGAACTAAAAGAGGAGCTGTGATAACATTTAAACTGATTCAATGCACGGTTCATGCATTTGTTTTTAAAAACAAATTACTGATCCCCCATCCCTTAAATTTTCAGCAGCACCAAGCAAAATAACCCTGACTCTCATCCATATTTCATCTTAAGCACCTTCAGAATTAACCCTAAACGAATCAACTACATTTCTTCTCAAATTAAATGCCCCACTTTAGCGATCTCAATCCTCCCTTCCATTTTCAGCACTTTGCCTTCTTGCCATAACCGTCCACGACCTCAGGCGTGACACTGTCGTCCTCTTCCACTTCTTCTACGACGGTCTTTCCGACCAACTGGAAGATGTCCTCAGCTCTAACGCCCATGGGCTCCGCCACCTTCACTGTCAACATGTCCTCAGTCAGGATTGTTCCTTTGGGGATCTTTACCTTGGCCACTACTGACTTACCCAACTAAAGAAACAGCAAACAAATCAACATTATTAAAGCACAAAGTTGGAAAAGAGAAAAAAAAAGCAGCTTACACATGAACATTTGCTAGAAAAGTTCACTAAACAGTAAAACCGAGTAGTTTAAGCATCGTTGGAAAACTTTAGTCAATTTTCTTATAGTGAAAGGTGTTGTCACCTTGTCATGGCACGGCTTCTCACAAGGTAACATCTGCTTGATTCCGCTTCCCAGTGCCCTCTCCACCAGTCGGATGGAGCGAACCAGCTCAGCCAGTTCAGCGGGCTCAAGTGAGGCTTTGTGGTCACTTCCTTTCCATGTCTTGTCCAAGGTTATGTGGCGCTCAAGGACCTTTGCCCCCAGAGCTACAGCCGCCACTGATATGTTGATTCCAGACTCGTGGCCTGAATACCCAATGGGAATATCTGGAAATTCCTTCTGATATTCCTGCAGCCAATAAGTGGGTCACAAAGTGTTATGCTTAAAAGTAGTCGTTTTACTACCAGTAGTTTGGCGAGAAACCAAATGAGTACAACAAAAGAAACTTATTAGTAAAAAGCATTTGATGCGCTTCAGAACTTGTGAATCTGGATCATTCTGGACTCCCTGGACTTTTTCCTTGATACCCAAAGCAGTCTATCTCTGCCAATAAACTCCCATGCAGTTTGGATTAAAAGACTAATATTCTATTGTATTCACCGTGATCACTCTGAGGTTGACATCTTCAGCTTCCAGAGGGTAGGCACTTGTACACTGCAGGATGGCAAAATTTTTGTTGTGCTCCTTCACTATCTTGTAGACCTGACGCATGGTCTCCATGGACTGCATACCACTGGACACCACCATGGGGCGTCCTGGCACACACAGGCAAGAGAGCAACACTTAGAAACCTTATGCTACTGGCAGAAAACAAAGTGCTACAAGAGGCCTCTGTAATCTTTGGGATTACTGCTGCTTAACAGACCAGATCAATATCCCAGACCTATAATTGACTTGATGCTATTCTCTCATTAAAAAGTGTTCCTTTAATTTTTTGAGCAGTGTATTGTCTTTTTACTCGTTGAACAAAATTATAATAATTTAGGGTAAAATTACAAGAATTGATTAATCAAGTAATGACTCGATTAAAAGATTAAATAAATGGTGAATAAATAAATCAGACGATTAGATTCATAACAATTTAATTAAATTAAGAATTGGTAGTTGACTCAAAGCTCTAAATAGTAGATGATTAAATGATAAATTAATACTTAAATCAAATAATGTATAATCAGTAGTCTAATTAAAATGATCAAAATAGTGTTTGAATTAAAATAACCAAATAGTGGTTGAAGCAAATAACAGACAATTAAATAAATACATTAGACAAGGAGAGCGACAGATAGCACCAGGGCGGTGTGTTTATCTTATTTATGACCTTCTCGGTCTCGGAGAAGAATATGTTTATCTTATCCTTAAAGGTTTTGCCAAAACATGCATGTCTAAGGAGTGTTTATAGGCCATTGCACCCTGATGCTAAGCAGAATAAAACTGCCAAGTTATGATTAGGGACATGAGGACAGGAAGGCAATGTGTTTCTTTTATGGAAGCTCTTACTGCAGATTGGAGAAGCTTGTGCCATGATGCTGGAACCAACCACCGGACGAACCAATCTGAGAAGGCCAAGTCTAAACCACGGCTCTCTCCATCTGTTTTTTGAATTGATAGTGCTTGTAGACGGTGCGTGTAGTATAAAATTGTTATGTCTAGCTTAGAGGCTTCACTCTCCTGGGGAGGGGAGCACAGGCAGCTGCTGGGAAGGCCTGTCTCTTCCTGAAACAAATGGCCTGTGTATACATAATTCTACTGATTCTTTAATATATTAAATATTTTCACTTTTTATAAAAGTGTTTTAGGTGTCTTCCTTCACTATGCTTTTCTTTAATTTCTGTCATAATTTCTGTCACTGTTAAAATAGTGGATGCTCATACATCTATCATAAACAAGGCCAGTTTCAAATAATGAGGTACGCATATGTGCAGCCAAAAGCTCAGGCTTTTAAATGACACATTTCAGGGTTTTCTTTCCCCAAAATTTTTACCTATGTATGAGAGCTTTTATTGACAATATTGTAATCTCAGGCATACTGTACAGCTCTGGCTCTGATCACAGAAGCCCCACTCAAGCGACGCTCAAATCTTGTTTGTAAGGGGTAACCAATCAGAAAAAATCTGGTTTAAAGGGAGAGCAGCCTTAAAAAGAGAGGAGCTTAACCTGCTTGTTTCAGAGAGGATGAATTAAGTGAGTTCACCAAGGCTTAGTGTAATTTAAATAACTGTTTTTTAACTAAAAATTATGCAAAACTTTTTGATTGATTTCACTCTCACCTTTCTTGGCAGTTTTCACTAAATAGGGGAAGTTATTGGTGTCTCCAGAACCCACTTTGAAGAAAGGCACATTAAGCTCATGGAGGAACTCTACTGCCATCTAAAGAGAGAAAATCATATGGTGAAACTTGTCTGCTGATTAAAGCAACATAATACTTGTGAACAAAACTCTCTTTCTTACCTCATCCATTCCTGACGCAGTGAAATAGATTCCCACCTCCTCTGCATATTTCTGCAGCTCCTTATACTGATCGTGGCTGAACTCCAGATGGCGCTTGTGCTCACCATAGGTTTTCCCCCAGGAGTGTGGGGAGTTGTACAGGCGGGCCAAGGCTTTTTTGTTGAATTTAAACTCTAATTCACTCTTCTGAAATTTCGCACAATCTGCACCACAGTCCTGAGGAGGTGGGATAGAAGACGAATATATTTATTTATATATATATATATTTTTTAAATCTCTTTAAACATCATACAAAACACTCCTGATAAATGCCTGTAACTTCATAGGAAGACTACTGGAAAAGATTTGTAACTGTTGTACTAAGATGTGGAAGGTTTTTCTTGTTTGCTTGTTTTTCCTAATGGCTTAAAAATAAAATTTAAAAAAAGGTCTAGTTTTATTAACTGGTTTGTATAAGGAAATTATAAGTGTAAAAGAAATGCTATTGAAGAAGCCAAACGACATGTACCAGAGTAGGCTTTCTTAAAAAAAACAAAAAACAAGTAGGTCACTGTTGATTTAAGGAAACAATAATATAACTAAATAGCCATCAAATATGTTATAAACTCCTCCTAAAAGGTTTAATGGGGCAGGCATAGAAAGACAAGCCAAACTCCATTTATAAATTTAATATTCTACAATTTGTGGTAAAACACAGTTTAAATGGCTAAAAACATCCAACTTAATTTTCACGATTTAATGTCTAAAAGCAGGGACTAGTTTAAAATGTAATCACATGAATGATTCGGGAGAGGGACGTGTCAGTGTGTTATCTTGTGAAGGAAGTTCAGGACACAGACATCATATTCTGTTCTGATTGATTGCATCTGTGTGTAAATATATCCAAAAAGCAAATCAGTACGTTGCCTAAACGTGTGCTTTTTATTATTATTATTACCTTTGCCATTTTGATCATTTTCTTTGCGATCTCAATGTCTCCCTGGTGGTTCTGTCCAATTTCAGCTATGATGAAGCATGGGTGGTTCCCTCCGATCATACGGCTGGGGCACAGCTCAAACTCTAACGGCATTTTGATGACAGAAAAGAAAGCAAGTGCAAAAAGTGAAATTAATAAAGACAAATACAAAGTGTGGTCGACGTGTCTACACGGCAGGTAGTGATCTACCGGAACGGTTAATACATTGCACATTCAGGATCATAGATATATATATACATAGATACATAGATACCGCATTGCTCGCTGACTCGTATGCCTACGTCACCGCCATATTGGAGGGGGCAAAAGCGGCCACCATAACATGAGAGAGATGCTGC
>JAVDPK010000758.1:284837-294910 GCA_034780415.1 Cichlasoma orientale
ATGTTCCACAGTCTGTCTAATATACTGAATGAATGTGTGTGACATGTTTATTCTTTGTGATCGGTCATAAATGCACGATGAAAATACACTGAGTGAGGCAGAAAGTACCATGCCGCACCGATAGGGGGCAGTGCTGCAACAGTGCTGTTCCAGCTTCAGTGCTGGGAAGGATAGGAGCATGGATTTCATCTTCAAATAAAGGTAAGATAATACATGTTTTTTATTTATTTATTTAAAAAGTCAGTGACTCACTCATTACAAACCTCACCGCACGTCACTGATCAGCAATTAACCTAACCCCAGTAACTGCATGTCTTTGGACTGTGGGAGGAAACCAGAGCACCCAGAGCAAACACAGGGAGAACATGCAAACTCCAGATTGTATTAATTTAAACTTAATGGGGGGGGGGGGGTCATTTCACTTACTTTTTATTATTTAAAATGGTTAGTTTGAGTTTAGTTTTTAATAGGTTCAGAATTTATCTTTTATCATACCGTCTGATTTTTTACCAGAGATATTTACCAGAGGCTGGATTCAAGTAATTCAGGATAGGAATAACAGTGCAGACACAGGCCACGGACTCATACAGACATCCCATTTTCAATAAACTTACGCACTAACCCCTCATCATGTTTATTGTGTAGACAAATTTTACCAACATGACAAACACTAAAATTAAAGCAAGTTTCTGGACTTCTTAATTTAATTAAAAAAAAATTAATCTATTGTCTCTTTTTTTTGTTTTGTCTTGCTTAACTCATTTTTTAAAATGTAGTGTAAAACAAATTCCCCACTAAAAAATCCAGAGATGTAACAAATTTAAGGGAAACCCAACATAAAAATACCTTAGTATGGTGTTGGGCTGTAACACACTGACAGAATAGCTTCTGTGCACATTGGCATTAATCTCTGGAGCTCTACTGGAGGGATGTCTTTTGTCCTGTCTCTCCCCTCAGCCCCAACCGGTCCCGGCAGATGACTGCCCCTCCCTGAGCCTGGTTGCGCCTGAGGCTTCTCCCTGTTAAAATGGAGTTTTTCCTTCCCATTGTCGCCAAGTGCTTGCTCATACGGGGTCATTTTGACTGTTGGGTTTTCTCTGTAATTATTGTAGGGTCTTTACCTAACAAATGTCTAATGTAATACATACTTCTTACATACTCCTGCATGTCTTCTTCTGCTTTCCTGTCATATCTACACTGTCAATAAAGCTGCTGTGGTTAAAAAATGAAAAGGCGAAAGATCATGGCTGATTTCCAGTCAGAAGGGAAGACAGAACTGTAGACACAGGGAGCAGCAATGATGTGAGCAGAACATGGGATCAAAGCCAGCAGATTTGTTTGGGTCTATTTTAGTGAGGTCATCCAGCACTTCTGAAATAGGCAGGGGTTTGAAGGAGAAACCACTATTGCTGGAAGGGGAAGGCTGAGCAGCAGACAAGGCAGTGACTGGGTCCGAAATAGTAAAAGCTTTGGTTGAATTAACAAAGTAATGGTTGAGGATTGAAGCCATGCGAGGCTTATTATTAGTAATAATAATGTTGTTGAATACCATAGAGATTGGCAGGTGGGGAGAAGTAAGCTTGTTTTCCACGGACTTGACTGTTTTCCAGAACGTCCTTGCATCAGAGCCGCAGGTGGTGAATTTCTGCTTAAAGTGGGAGATTTTGGCTTTCCTCATTGCTCGTGTGGCTTTATTCCGACATTTCCTGAAGGCAAGCCAGTCAACGGGAGATTGAGAGGAATGGGCTTTTCACCAAAGAGCGTTCTTTTTATGGATAAGCTCTGCCAAGTCATGGGAGAAGCAGGGGCTGTAACAATTTTTAGTGCTAAATCTTTTCATAGAGGCATGTTTATCGATGATCAGACTGAATGTACTCATAAAATAGGACCAGGCATCATCTAAGGAGTGGATGGAATTGATTGTGTCCCAAGGCACTACCGCAACATAGAAGAAAGGCCTGCATATCAAGTTTCTTCAGAGAGCGCTTTGTCACATTCACTGGCGATAATAGAGCAGCCAGAGCGAATACATGCAATAGCACAATGATCACTCATTTGGCTGAAAACTCCAGATTGGTAGTTAGAAGGAGTGTTAGTGAGAACGAGATCTATCAGTGTGGAGGATGATTTGGGGTTGGGTCTGGTAGGCTCAGCTATAATTTGGGAGAGGTTTAGAGCATCAAATTGCTGCTGAGCTATATCTGGAGGGGTTGACAATCCCAATTTAGATCACTTAAAAGAACAAACTCAGAGGTGATAAATGGTGCTAAGAGTTCACTGAGGGCTGCTAGTGAAGGGGCTGGGGCAGAGGGTGTTCTGTACCAGACAGCGACAGTAAGAAAGAAACTTGCTGAGAGTTTAAGCTTTGCCATCAATAACTCAAATTGCGTGGGGACAGACTTAAAAAGAGCAACAGTGCAACGCAGATGGTCTTTGACATACATAGCTACACCGCCTCCCCTGGTGGCTCTGTCATGACGAAATACATTGTAGCCTGGTAACACGATATCAAGAGCAGTGTTACTTAAGCCAGGATTCAGAGATGGCTAAGACATTTGGGTTAGAAGTATGTACCAATGTTTTTAAATCAAAGTGCCTAGAATTTAACTGATTACAGATGTTCACATGTAAAAAAAATCCAAAGATTTAGGATCATAGAAGTCACTAAATAGCAAATGAGATGTAGTGGACTTATCTGAAGCAGGCCCAGGATTTGGGCAGACATTACCAGAGATAAGTAGCATGAGTATGATAAATATGCACCTGAGAGCAATATCAAAGCAATCCAGTTGATTATCTTTCAAAGAGGGAGTGCCCACAAGCAAACAGTGAGAACCAAGTGAGCTGCTCCAGTAACATGAGTGGATAGAGTTGAGCAAGATGAGATACCTAAATAGTAGGAATGAGTAGGATGAGACATCTCTGGGGAGTAGAGTGAAATCCAATGTGCTGCTACCATGGGATCCTGTAGCAGCTCCAGATAAAAGCTTACTGAGAGGCTCAGGAGCATGAGTCTGGGTGTGTAGCCAAATGACAAACAGTAATGTACAGAAAGCCAGTGGAGTTTTTAATCAGGAATGCATGCAGGAGCTCAGGTATGGAGCGATTACAGGACAAGCACATGAGTACAGAATACATGAAGAATACATGTATGTGAATAGAAGTGAGACCGGTGGAACAGTGAAGATGCAAGGAGCAGAGGCATTGAAGGTAAATGAGTTAAATACCTGGGGTCAGCTATCCAAAGCAACAGACAGTCCACAGAGTGGTGAAAAAGAGGGTGTAGGCAGGGTGGAGTGGGCGGAGATGATGGGTGATTTGTGACAGAAGGATAGTAGCAAGAGTGAAATTAAAGATTTACAAGATGGTAGTAAGAAGCGTTTATAGACAGTACCACTACCAAAAAGATAGGAGCTAGAGCTGGAAGTAGTGAACAAGAAAACTCTGGTTTAAAAAAATGTTTATAGATTCAAACATTCATATTCATAATAATATACAAGTTGACAGGAGCCAGTTCAGTGTGAGAAAATGTTCCCCCGTGTCAGAGCTTTGAATTGGAGTATACTGTTTTTAAAATTAATCAGAGTTCATCCTCTGTTTGAAAGACGCTATTAAATTAAATTAAATGTTATTTTTGCTATTTTATTAGGGTCAACTATGTAACATGTATAATGCCACACACCACAGCATTTATAGCCTAAGCTGGTTTGCAATTCCTGGCCACAGCTGGGTTTTTACAAAAAAGACCAAAAAATCTATAAGATCTATGGATGTTCTTGATCTATACAATAAAGAACATCCATTAAGAAATACAACACTGAGAATGCAACACAAGATAGAAAGACAGGTCAGCAGATGGCACCATTAAACAAGTTGATGCCAGATCTGTATGCTTCCCTCCACATTTTTTTCCCATCAATTTTCTTCTGTTTATCCTTTTCAGGGTCATGGGCGGGGAGCCTTTCCCAGCTGTCTTAATGTGAGAGACAGGGTACATCCTGGACAGGTTGCCAGCCTGTCACAGGGCTAACACAGAGACACAGACAACCATTCACACTCACATCCACACCTACAGCCAATTTAGAATCACCAACCCACTAATTGCATGTCTTTGGACTGTGGGAGGAAGCTGGAGTACCCGGAGAAAACACACGCAGACATGTGGAGAACATGCAGACTCTACACACAAAGGCCCTGGAGTGCCACAGGCCTTTTAGGATGAACTTCTTGCACTCAGAACCCTGTACAAGACATTGCAAGACATGCACCATAACATATTTCCTCATTCACTCATATAAATTTTCATCCATGGTGCAAACATTTCTCTATATCTATTTTAGAGTCCTCTATCCTTACCTAATGTTTCCAGCATTTAATCATAATATATATATATATATATAGATAGATAGATAGAGAATGTGTTAGTATGCATGCATACAGTGTGAGAAAAAAGCATGAGTCAGTATGAGTTCATTCAGTTGCTGAGCTGTGTGTCCTGGAATCTGACTAATTTGATTGTTTGCATTCCTGCTCCTGTGAATTAATGTCTTGTTGGAAAAAATATTCTCTGGTGACTGTGTCAGTAAAGACTACTAATCTTGTACCTACTGTGTACTACATTGTCCCATCTGGAAACCAATGCAGTTAAAAAAAAAAAAATGACAACACAGTAGTTTGTTTGTTTTTTAGCTTAAACTAAACAATAAGTAAATATTACAAATTAAAAAAAATCTAATATTTCATGTTGCAAACATCTCTTTTATGAAGTGATGTGACCCTTCCTAAGTTTCCCAGCACAAATTGGTCACAAATACCTGTCAAATCTCCCGTTTTGGCCGGGAAACTCCCGTATTTTACCCCTCTGTCCCGTCGTCCTCCCGTATTATTATTTTCCCGTAAATTTCCCGTATTTTAATATAATAATTTACAAAAAAAAAAACATTCCTTTGCCGCTCCAAATTGAATTCTGTCACTAGCCTCGCGAGAACTGCCACCTGCAGTAGCCTGCAAATCTCGTGAGTTGTGGGTTGCGGTTATTTTTGGGCTTTTTTTTTTTTTTTTACCGTGAAGCTGCTTATTTGGGCTTGACTTTCTTTCCGAGTGAAACTCCTTTATTATCTCCCAGCTCCCCATAATAAAGCAAAAGACGAGTGGTAGGGCGTTTGTCCCTTCCAAGCCCCCGTTTCCTGTTTATCTCTCCCAAGTTGACCGGGCACACACCCAAGCAAACACTCACAGCAGCCAGCCAGAGCCCAGAGTGACGGGGCAGCATAAGAATGAGCTCCAGTAAGTGGGGATAATATGGGAAAAAATATAATAAAGAGTGGGAGAAAGAGAGCACACTTAAAGAATGGCTTTACACTTGGCCTATTTGAGTTGGCTCATGTGTGTCTTTTCTTTTAAACAGAGTTTAAAGAAAGTTTTTTGTTGACTGTTTACTGTGTGTTTGCTGTTACATATGCAAAATGCACTTTTCTTTTGATCAGCTTAAAAGTATGTTAATTTATCAAAGAATTTAAGTTATTTAACATTTTTATAGTAAAAGTGTTTAGCATAATTTTGGTGTTGTTTATGTATAATGCCATAATAAATGTTTACGTTTATACTGTTTCGAAGGATACAGCCCCTGACCATATATAGCATCCTCAACTGCACCAAAGAGTAAAACAGTTAAATGTGGATTATTAAACATTAGGTCTCTCTCTTCCAAGTCCCTGTTAGTAAATGATTTAATAATTGATCAACATATTGATTTATTTTGCCTTACAGAAACCTGGTTACAGCAGGATGAATATGTTTGTTTAAATAAGTCAACACCACTGAGTCATACTGTGAGAATCCTCGAAGCACAGGTCGAAAAGGAGGAGTAGCAGCAATCTTCCGCTTCAGCTTATTGATTAATCAAAGACACACACAGAGTTTTAATTCATTTGAAAGCCTGACTCTCAGCCTTGTCCGCCCTAATTGGAAAAAATTGTTCTCTATCGTCCACCTGGCCCTAACTCAGGGTGTCTATCTGATTTTTCAGACTTTTTATTTCATTTAGTGCTCAGTTCAGATAAAATTAATTTAGTGGGTGATATTAACATTCATGTAGATGCTGAAAATGACAGCCTCAACACATTTTCATTTCATCTATTATTAGATTATTTTGGCTTCTCTCAAAATGTAAATGAGCCTACCCACCACTTTAATCATACTCTGGATCTTGTTCTGACATATGGCATAGAAACTGAAGATTTAACAGTATTCCCTAAAAAAACTATTTTGTCTGATTATTTCTTAATAACATTTAAATTTACTTTAATAGATTACACAACAGTGGGGAATAAATTGTATTACACGTCTTTCTGAAAGCGCTGTAACTAAATTTGAGGATGTAATTCCTCCATTATTATGCTCTTCAATGCCATGTGCCAACACAGTGCAGAGCAGCTACCTAAACTCTGCTCCCTCACAGACTGTCAGTAGTTTCACATCCTAAATGCGTAAGACTCTGGATACTGTGGCTCCTCTGAAAAAGAAAGCTTCAAGTCAGAATTGCCTGATTTGTGATCAATACTTCCTGTAGTGTGGGGTTAGAACCTTGTCTGTGTTTTACAGAGGGTTGTAGAAACTTACTGTTCTCACTGATCTCCTCTGTACATATTGACAATGATATGAACCAAAACCTTGGTCTAAATTTGGATTCCTCACTCCATAAGATCCGTTGCCATTTATTTTCTTCCAGTTCTTTTGTTATTTGGCATACCTCAGCCTTTTCTCCTTGTTTCCTTTCCTTAACCCTTTATCGGGCACTCGCTGAAATACATTGAAATTCAAAATTTCAACATTAGAGTGTTATTGGAGAATATAACAAGACTTAATTACTTTTGTGACATTTTTCAAAATTTTTCATTTTTCATATAGAAAATCAAGGTCAATGAAGTTACCATATTTGGTTCCATGCATGTAAGTTGTAAAATAAAATTCCAAGAAGTGTACAAGAAAAACACATATATAGTAAAAGGAACATGTATTTTAGAACACTACAACATCACTTTTTAGAACAGTACAACACACACATTACAACTTTATACATTCTTATTCATGACCACATTCTTCAAGTCCACTTTTTAACCTCACTGAGGCGCAGGATGGGTGTCATATAGAAAGTGCCACATGCCCTGTAAAGTGTTAAGAATGGCTTCTTGACAGCCACACAGACCATTTCTGATGAAGCTTTAACAAACAGTAGATGGATCAGCTGATGGGCCGGATGCATCTCTCAGGTCTTGTGTCAGGTCTTTGTTGATTTTTTTCCTGTTTCTTGAGAACATAACTTTCAGATAATGTTCATCTGCTGTAGATTTTTGTAATTATTGTAGGGTCCCTACCTTACAATATAAAGTGCCTTGAGGCAACTGTTTCTTGTGATTTGGTACTATATAAATTGAATTGAATAGATAGTTTTTAGGCCTGTCTATTGTTCTTTAAATGAATATAGAAACATCAAGAGTTCAGATGTAAAACCTAAATCTGCCTGGACACTTTTATTTTAAAAGAGCATTTTTTTTTTTAATCTGAATCCTACGGTAAATTTTAGTAATTTCATTTTACAGGCAAAGGTGAGATGCCTGTTTTTCAAAAATGTAAATATAGTAATTTACTTATTTTTAACAAGTAATATTTAGTTTTGAGGCAAAACTAGCAAAATCTTCAGTCCGTCCTCTGCCCAGTGTGAATGAAGGCAAAAGGCGCAAATATCAGACTATGATAAAAAGTTATCGACATAGATTCACCCAGTACAAAATGGCAGCACATTTATTTTAACAATAACAGAATAGTAGATAGTAGGCAGTGGGGTTCGTGAAAACCGGGGGACACTCGCATGCTGTGACTGCATGCGGGTACACACCAAGCCGCCTACCCGTCCGGTTCCCCCGTGAGCAGACCGTGTGAGAGACCCTCACAGGAAAGTAGACGGGAGCCCCTCAAAGGCCACGGAGTACGCTCGGCAGCCAGTAACAATCCTTCCACAGGTTCACAGACAGAAAGCTCTTTACAACTTTTACTTCCTGTTAAGTTGTATGTATTAATAAAATGAAAAAAAAAAAAAAGAAACCATTCTGCTACTCATGCATGTTATCATAGTTTTATTAGTTTATAGTTTGAGTTTGAATGAATGACTTGGTGTGAGCTTGCATGCCTCAGGCCTAGGCAGATGAGGAATTGATTTAACCTTCCTGAATCCTGAAGGATGATGACAATTGGTTACAATGCATAAAATGATTTTAAAACATGAGCGAGGTGTTCATGTTGCTGTCTTGGCAACACACAGTGTGCCAAAAAAGGCAAAAGAAGGAGGAGAAGATTAAGTGAAAGGATCATTTAAGTTTAGCAATCTCCTCCACTTCTGTCGACATCTGACTGACTTGCACTTAAAACCAATTTATTTCTTTACATTCTCTTTTGTTATACAGTATTATTTTAATACATTATTTGTTTATAAAGTTCTCTACATTTTTCTTATTAATAAACGTAAAAAAAATTGTGGCGGTTTCGGGGGGGATGGATTAATGACGTTTCAATTCATTTCTATGGGAAATTTTGATTTGACATACCATCAAATTGAGTTACAAGCAAGGTCACAGAGCGAATTAAACTCAAATGTCAAGGTACCACTGTATCCCAAATTATCAAGAAATCAAGTGTAATGGACAAAACAGTTTCTGGTGAGGCATAAGGGTTGAAAAGTGAACAGATGAACAAAAAAACACTGGACATGCTATCTGCAATGCCATGAGTAAAGGTACCTTTTTTTCACACTGACGTTTATTGGTAAAATATGATGATGACAATGAACACTAAGGTAGTGGAGCATTTCTACAGTCAACATTGATGTAATTTTAAAGGGTGTGTGACAGTACGTCAATCATGAACAGGATATACTAACCTTCAACCAATATTTACTGAAAAATTCATAGGGAGGATTATTGACAAAGCTTCT
The DNA here is from genome assembly GCA_034780415.1 of Cichlasoma orientale. Classification (NCBI taxonomy): domain Eukaryota; kingdom Metazoa; phylum Chordata; class Actinopteri; order Cichliformes; family Cichlidae; genus Cichlasoma; species Cichlasoma orientale. Next base: position 293,827 of record JAVDPK010000758.1, read on the forward strand.
TCAAACTCCACTGGACACTGTAACCAAAGAGGACTTCACTTTTATTTTAAGTGAATGCTTGCAGAGTTTCAGCTGCTGCCTTTCCTAATTGCTGACTGACTACACCTGATGAGGTGTGAGCTTAACATTCTGTTTACTTCCCTTTGTCCTTCAGGTCAAAATCTATTTTGCATGATGGAACAACCTGTTTTTTATCAATTCAACTCAATTTAATTCATTTTTTATCATGTATTTTTTGTTACACAAACCAACTGACAGTTTTTTTTTTGCACAGTAAAGGTTTATTATTGCTATTATATAAAAGTGAAGTAATTACTTCTGAATTAATTATATTGAAAGGGAAAAAAACAGTCAACAATCTGGAACTTTTTTGTCAACAGTTTATTCTTTTATATTTTTTAGAAAGTGAATTATAAAAATACTTCTGTCATAACAAAACAACAAAATGTTGCTTGATTTTGTGAACAGTTTTCAACACCAACTCTATTTAGCACCTGTAGGACAGCAGGACAGTTGCATTCCTCCCCATCTTCCTCTTCAGATACATCTTCATCCTCTTGTTCCTCCTGTACGGAAGCCGAGAGCGGACGTGGTACCTATAAACTTTTTTTCGATGGTTTTCTCAAGATAACGAGTTATTTCTCTCGTTATCACGAAATAACGATTACCGCTTTCTCGAGATACTCCTGAGCTCCTGAAAATATCTCATCCAGGACCTGTTGGGCAGTGAAACGTCTACTCACGGCTTCAGCAAGGAAACAGCTAGGGGTACTTTGATTCAGGGTACCTGTATATCCTCTATACTGAATTGACAGAAATCTCTTTACGACTTTTACTTCCTGTTAAGTTGTATGTATTAATAAAAAGAAAAAAAAAGGGGGGGAAAACCATTCTGCTACTTATGCATGTTATCATATTTTTATTAGATTATAGTTTGAATTTGAATGAATGGCTTGGTATGAGCTTGCAGGCCTCAGGCCTAGGCAGATGAGGAATTGATTTAACCCTCCTAAATCAGGTGTGTAAGTTTCTTTGTCTAGCCATCATGGTCAAACGCAGCAGCAAAGAGGAGTGAGCTGTGGTT
>JAVDPK010000758.1:295656-314897 GCA_034780415.1 Cichlasoma orientale
CCCCCCCCCACCCATCCTTCTCCCTCTCAGAGCTGACCAAGAGGCTCAACGAACAGGTGGACCCGGGCAGGACTGGGCCCAAACTAACTCCACCCACCAGCATCAGCTTCACACCCCGAAGCATCGCCCCACTACGCCCACCACCCCCTGCCCCTCCTCCCCCACACCGATGTCAAAACCATCCTCTGTAGAATCTCTCACAATTCCAATTTTGATAGGCTACAGGGAAAGACTGGCAAATTTACAGCGATATAAAAATTACCCAATACACTCTGCAAATGTATCAAATTTAGTGCCCATCCCACATCATTCATTACCAAACCTAAATAAAAACAGGGCAAACAATATTTTTAACCCACTGAATTTAGCTTTGCTAAATATCAGGTCCTTAGCAGGAAAATCACTTCTGATTAATGATTTTATTATAAAGCATATACTTAATTTTATGTTCTTAACAGAAACCTGGTTGAGCCAGAATAATAGTGCAGCTGTCCTTATTGAAGCAACCCCTCCGAACTTTAGCTTCATGAGTGAATCTAGACTGCATAAGAAAGGAGGGGGAGTAGCTATTTTGTTCAACAACTCCCTACAATGTAAGCAGATGTCTTATGGAAACTTTACCTCCTTTGAATATGTGGCTCTCCAGTTAAATTCCCCCACTTTACTATTGTTCTTTATTATCTACAGACCACCTAAATATTGTGCAACTTTTTTCGATGATTTTGCTGAACTGCTGTCCATCATTTGTATTGACTTCTCCTCCATACTTATTGCTGGGGATTTTAATATTCACACCAACAACCCCTGGGATAGAGAAACTAAACTAAACTAGCTGCTGGCTCATTAGACATCCCAGTTTCCTACACCCAACCGCAGTGCAGGGAAGGGAGGTCCAACCAATTCCTAATACAGAACGACTATTTCGATGTTTTTCAGTCAGGTTTTTCGACCATACCACAGCACTGAGACTGCTCTTGTTAAAGTCTGCAATGACATTCGTATGAACACAGATAATGGCAAGCTCTCCATCTTAGTATTACTGGATCTCAGTGCTGCATTCAATACAGTCGACCATACCATATTGCTAGATAGACTAAAAAAATGGGTGGGACTCTCTGGCACGGCACCTAACTGGTTCGTATCCTACTTAAAGGACAGAGACTATTTTGTATCTATAGGAGAATACAAATCTGAGCGAATAAAAATGACCTCTGGAGTTACCCAAGGCTCCATTCTGGGCTCTCTGCTGTTTAACATCTACATTACATCTACTGTTACAAATTATAAACAACAATAAAATATGTTACTATAATTATGCAAATGGCACACAAATTTATATAACTCTATCACCAAAAGATCATAGTCCAATTCAAACATTGATTAAATGCATCAATCAAATTAATGATTGGATGTGTCAAAATGTTTTACAGCTAAATAAAGACAAAACTGAAATAATTGTTTTCGGTGCCATGGAGGAACGATTAAAAGCTAATAACCAAGTCAGAAACTTAGGTGTTCATGGACTCAGATCTGAATTTTAACAGCCACATAAAAATAGTTCTGAAGTCAGCCTATTATCATTTAAAGAATATATCAAAGATCAAAGGACTGATGTATCAGCAGGGCTTAGAAAAACTTATCCACACATTTATTTTTAATAGACTGGACTACTGTAATGCTGTGCTCACAGGCCTTCCAAAAAAGTCAATCAGGCAGCTGCAGTTGGTTCAGAACGCTGCTGCTCGGGTCCTCACAAAGACCAAGAAATGGGACCATATAACTCCAGTTCTTCGATCTTCACACTGGCTCCCTGTCTGTCAAAGAATTTTAAAGGGTGTGTGACAGTACATGAAATTCCTGTTTATGTTTGCCATAAATCATGAACAGGATATACTAATCGTCAACCAATATTTACTGAAAAATTAATAGGGAGGATTATTGACAAAGCTTCTTCACACTCCACTGGACACTGTAACCAAAGAGGACTTCACTTTTATTTTAAGTGAATGCTTGCAGAGTTTCAGGTGCTGCCTTTCCTAATTGCTGATTGACTACAACTGATGAGGTGTGGAACCCTTGTGCGAGCTTAACATTCTGTTTACTCCCCTTGTCCTACGGGTCAAAAATGGCCCGCCCTACCAAAGCCCCAAAATAAAACAGCTTAATTGAATTTTAAATCCAAAATCTATTTTGCATGATGAAACAACCTGTTATTTATCAATTCAACTCAATTTAATTCATTTTTTATCATGTATTTTTTGTTACACAATACAAAAAGACAATCACCAGTGAACAGTATTACACTTTTTTTTTTTTTTTTTACCACAAACCAACTGTCATAACAGTTTTCTTTTGCACAGTAAAGGTTTATTATTGATTATTCCTTTTCCCTTTAGGAAAAGTCATAAAATTTCAAGTTGGAAAAAGATCGTTTAAGGTATTTTTTCTACAGCTTAACATGGTAGTGGGTCACTTTTGGCCCGCAAGACAACACAAGCATTTAGGCATGCCTGAGGTCAGCTTTGCAGACTGACCACTTCTTGCTCTTCTGCTCTCTAGGTTGCAACTGTTTCATCATGTAATTTAAAATAAACCCATTTTTTCTTAAGGCTCTGGTGTCAGTCTCCACCTTATGTTGCGGCTTTTAAACCAGGTAGTAACAAACTTGGGGGCTCATCCCGGATCATGTGGAATTAATTTTTTTCTGGAGACTAAACATCGAAGGTTTTTTTTTGGGTATGCGAGTTACTTCAGGTGTTGACTGTGACTGAGCAAGCTCCCTGGCTGGCTGTTTATCTATGTTCACTCTATGTTCATGCTCAGGGAGTACAACACATAGACAGAACAGTACAGAAGTACTTTTAAAGGGTGTGTGACAGTACAGGAAATTCCTGTTTATGTTTGCCATTAATCATGAACAGAATATACTCATCTCCAACCAATATTCACTGAAAAATTAATAGGGAGGATTATTGTCAAAGATTATTGCCAAAGAGTAATCAAAGATGACTTCACTCTTATTTTAAGTGAATGCTTGCAAAGTTTTAGGTGCTGCCTTTCCTAATTGTTGATTGACTACACCTGATGAGGTGTGGATTTAGGCATGCCTGAGGTCAGCTTTACAGACTGACCACTTCTTGCTCTTCTGCTCTCTAGGTTGCAACTGTTTCATCAAGTAATTTAAAATAAACCCATTTTTTCTTAAGACTCTGGTGTCAGTCTCCACCATATGTTGTGGCTTTTGAGCCAGGTCGTAAAAAACATGGGGGCTCATCTGGGATCATTTGGACTCTATTTTTTGTGGAGACCAAACATCAGAGGTTTTTTTTTTTCTTTTGGTATGTGAGTGATGGGTTACTTCAGGTGTTGACTGTGACTCTCTTTAGTAAGTGTGTTTCAGCTGGGTGGCTGTGCTGCTCTTCCATCGAAGCACTTGTTTGTTACTTTGCTTTGCTTTGTTGTTTTAGTTTATTGTGTTTGGTGATTATCCTGGGTGGAGATACGCTTCTGAGTTTGGCAGTGAATGACCTCTCTTGTTTGCTGTCTGCTCATGAGTTTAGCGTTTAAAACTGCCTCGAGAAATTAGAAAGATAGAGAGCAAGTTGAGACCAGTCACTAGGTATGGTTTTGTGGTTGAAGCAGGTGGGCCTTTTGTTGAGTTGGCATGCATGCCCGTGTGTGCAGTCACTTCTGTACATGCCTGTGTGTATTTATCAAAGCTCATGGATGCCAAATAATGAAGTATTTTGTGCTGTGACCTTTAGTGTTATGGAGAAGTTGGCCACTTTTGTTGGATCATTTGAGTTTTGCTGGCCAGATGATGGCAGTAACTGTGTGGTCTTGAGCTGCACTTGTGATCATTGTGGACAATGGTTCTCTGTTTGTGGTTGGTTACTAGCACACTTGCTTTACTGAATTTTATAGATTAAAGTAACTTGCTGTGGTATAGGACCACTTGGTATGCAACCATTTGTTGTGTGGGGACAACAGACCGTTTGGTAGGATTATTGGTTGCTACTTTTGGTATTGTGTTGTAGGGCTCCCAGAGCAACCCTTTTGAGGTAACTCAAAAAGGCTCAAAAGGGACCATCTATGCTTTCAATCTTCTAGTATACAGTTTTGGTTTCCTGTTCTTAGCTGGCATTAGCAACACCTGGTATGGACATGTTGTGTGATCAGAGATGTTCTTGTGTATGACTCAGTTATAATGAGCTATTGTTGCCTTCCTGTCAGCTCAAAGCAGTTTGACCATTCTCCTCTGTGTTCTCTATTTTCTTTTATTCAACATCCTGCCTGGCACTCACGACCACACCACATTCTAAGTCACTTAAATCTCATCTTCCTCATTGTGCTCAGTTTAAACTTCAACAGTTTATCTTGGCCATGTCTGCAGGTCTAAAGGCGTTGAGTTGCTGCCTTGTGATTGGCTTATAAGATATTTGCAGTGCCAGTTGAACAAGTATGGTCTGGAGACATTCTGAAAGCAAAATTCAAACTGCTCCACTTTTGTCAAGATGAGTGAATGACGACAAACTAGAAACAAGAGGTCACAGGAACTAGATGGAAAACAACAAGAAAGCAAATCTTCTTAAAGCCTTGTTTATTTGAAGCATTTTTATTACAGAAATGTTTGATTACAATGATATCCCCACACGTGACACCTGGATAAATTTGCACGTGCCATCACCAAATTATGTCACAATAACATTCCTCACAAACGCAAAACATATATATAGGAACTGTGAATAATTGGTATGAAGCCAGTGTAACTGCCCATAGTCTTTTTGTTACAATTACATCCTGGAAAAATTAGGCAGGGATAGATGACATCAAAACAGAGAAGATGTATGAAAAATGTATGAACGATTTTATCACTGAATGAGAAAAACTTATGTAATTTGGACAAGGTGGTGAGGTAGACGAGGCCTGTGGATGCATACAGAGTTGGCATCAGTATTTAAGATAAATATGCATCTGCGTTCTAAAATGTTCACATTTCTATTGTTGAATTTATTCAAATCACATAAAGACCATATAATTGCCATGTAATTTCATTCAGGCATACATTTCAAGTTCAGTTATGCTCATGTTTCTCTTGTCCTTCATTTAGCGTATCCCTTTCTGTTCAGACATTGTATTATTGCCTTCCATTTGCTGTCTGCCGATCTAACTCTCCTCATATTTATTTTCTATCCTTCTCATTTTCCTGCCGCTCTGTCCCAACTTTATTGGTTCCTTTATTCTATCATGTCTGCCAAGATACTGTCATCTTCCTTGACATCCACTTTGATTTTCTTGCCCAACAGCTGCTGCATAAGCTCTGGAGAGATGCCTTTTGGCTCACCAACCTTCACCGCAAACAGGTCCAGGGTCAGCACCGTACCTTTAGGGATGGTCACCTTAGCAATGACTGACTTGCCCAACTGCAGTGAAAGCAAGATATAAATATATAAATATAAATAAATATAAACAAGAAAGTTCATCATCATCAGAGCTAAACTAAATGTGGAAAAGATATTCTAATCCAGCTAGTGGACGTTTATAGAATGATAGATGTTCAATGAACTGAAGAGGATGCAGATAAACACTGTTAACAATGACTGCTGTGCTAGCATTATGACATCTGATAGAATTCTAAGACTCACGTTATATAGATCAAACTGACCTTATCATGGCAGGTCTTTTCACACGGTAACATTTGCTTGACAGGTGATCCCATTGCTGTCTCCACCAGTCGGATTGCTCTAACCAGCTCTGCCAGCTCAGAGGGCTCCAGGGATGCCTCGTGGTCATTTCCCTTCCAGGTCTTATCCAGGGTCACATGGCGTTCCACAACCTTTGCTCCCATCGCCACGGCAGCCACCGTGATATAGACCCCCTTCTCATGTCCAGAATATCCAATTGGAACATCTGGGAATTCCTCCTGATATTTCTTCAGAAATAGAAGGAAGTAAAACCCATGTTTAGCCACTATTGCTTGTAATTGTGTGCCATGTGCAATTCACTGTGTATGTGTATAATACTACTGCAATGAAGCTTTCATTCATGAAATAAGCTAATTAATTTGATTCTAAGTATCTGTGAAAAAAAAATGAACTTGGTGTCTTAACATTATCTTTCAATTTGACAAAAAGACCACTTCATGCCTCAGTTGCTAATGAATTTGAGAGACAACTCTGTCGTAGGTATAATATAACACACAGGATATATAGGGGCTGGATTTACAGTCAGATAATTCTGAGGTCCCAGTAATCACATAAAAGTGGAAAATGAACCCTAGATGACCCAGAGATGAAAGTGTTTAAAGAGTCAAGTGCACAGTGCCGTTTCCTTTTTAACTGTAACTAGACAATAAACTGAACTAGACAATACAAAAGCAGAACAAGCAGTGTTTACGGTGTATGCATCAGTGCAGACTGGCATATTACAAAAAAAAAAAAGGACATGCTGGCATATTGATTATTTCACTGCACACACGGTTATGCTGTTCATTCATCTTACCCTGATCACACTGAGGTTGACATCCTTAGGGTCCAGAGGGTAGGCACTGGTGCACTGCAGAAGAGCGAATTTCTGGTTATGCTCTTTTACTGTCCTGTAGACATGGCGTATGGTTTCCATGGACTGCATCCCAGTGGATATCACCATTGGTCGCCCTGACATTGATAGATTCATACACATGTCATCCAAAAGAATGTACAAATGGAATGACAGGGATCACTGGCTCTGAAAGTGAAAGTCATTTTCTGATTTGATTGTTGATTGAGCTGTAGATTGTTTCAAGATGCAGTGTCAAAAATATGAGGTGAGGATGAATTCGGATACATCGTGGACAGGTCACCAGCCTGTCGCAGGGCTAACACAGAGAGACAGACACACTCACACTCACTTTTATGGGCAATTTAGAATCACCAGTCAAACTAACCCCACTAAGTGCATGTCTTTGGACTGGGAGAGGAAGCCGGAGTACCTGGAGAAAACCCACACAAACACAGGGAGAACTTGCAAACTCCACACAGAAAGGCCAAGGTGGATTCAAACCCAATCTTTGTGCTGTGAGGCAACATTAATAATTAATTAATTAATTAATAATAACAATGCATCATATAATTTTTTATACCCCCTTGGATTTTTAACTTGGCATCTTGAAATGGTCTGCAATGCAATCAGCAAACGAAACTTAATTTTCAGCACCAGATCCTTTCTGTTCCAAATTTTCATTGAGCCTCTAAACTTAAGTCTGTTTCAGAGCGAAAACTACTGCTAACTAAAGAGAAATGAGAAACGAGGACGGCTCATAAAATCCTTGCAATAGTCCTACTGTGTGTCAGCCACATGAGATAAAAATTAAGCTTTTTTTGTTCAGCTTGTTGCAGCTAAGGCTCTGGAAAGGAGGCCACGGCTAATCATGTTACTCTTTAATCCTGCCCACTTTTTCAACTCTCCAATGGAGTTTCTATCACACTTTTTTTTGTTTTTTTTTTTTTTGCTAAGGATCATACCAACCTCACTGCACACTCCAGGTTGTTTGTCTCCTGTAAAGTGGGTTTAGGCAACAGTGCTTTGAGGTTACCTGCTACAAAGCCTCGTACCTTTTTTGGCAGTTTTTTCCAGATATGGGAAGTTGTTCGCATCGCACGACGCAACTTTGAAGAAGGGCACATCCAGGTCATGAAGAAACTCCACAGCCATCTATGGATATCAAGGTAATTATGAGACCGATTGTCATCAGTAATCTGTGATACATGAACTATTCTATTTGTTAGTTACTCATCTAGTTATGTGAAAAAGAATGTATACCCTCTTTCAATGCAAAAATTTCAGGACAGAATAAAAAAATATCACCTGATCGTTAGCAGGTCGTAAAATAGGTAAATACAATCTCATATGAATAACAACACACGGCATGTTACACAATGTCATTATTTATTTAAGAAAAACCAGGTCAAAGTGAGGAAGCAGTGTGTAAAAAATGAAACACACTGGAAAAGTAGACTACTAAAGGTACTACAAGTAGTATAAAATTAGGTAATTATACATGTGTAAAATAGTAATAATGCACATCAAATGAATACAAATCAAATAACATATTCCTTTTTTTCCGCTTGGATTCAGTGTTCGAGAACTATCTCCAGCACACTGAGCCCAAATCTCTCAGGTGTTCAGAAGGGTTATAGTGACTATGAAGGCCATAGAATTTGATTAATTTTTGTCAACCCCTTCAGTGATCCCTTATGCTCCACTACACCGGGGTTGTAGTAGGATAAATAATTGACTGTGAGTTAAATAAGATTTTTTGTAAATTTTGCTACAGGTGTTGTTTTTCAGGTTAAGCAATACAGTGCAGTCAGTTATTTAACATACTGTAGGTAAAGTGAAATTTTCTCGATAGGTTGCCAACATAAAAAAAAGTGATTTGCATCTTGTACCTCATCCATGGCGGAAGCAGTGAGAAAGATGCCGATGTCATCTGCATACTTTTTCAGTTCTCTGTATTGATCATGGCTGAATTCCAGATGGCGTTTGTGGTCGCCGTACGTTTTTCCCCAGGAATGCTTTGAATTGTAAGGGCGCTCTAGGGCTCGCTTGCTGAATTTGTACTCTAATTCACTTTTCTGGAATTTGGCACAATCTGCACCACAGTCCTGATGAGAGAAGAGAAGAGAAAACAAGACAAGACAAGATGGTAATTTTACGGTACAATTTTTTTTTCCCAGCAGTTTTCTATAGGCGGTTTCACCTCTTTAATTTACCTTTGCCATCTTGATCATTTTCTTGGCAATCTCAATGTCTCCCTGGTGGTTTTGTCCAATTTCAGCAATAATGAAACATGGATGGGAACAACCGATCGTTCTGCCAGGACACAGTTCAAACTGAAGAGGCATGGTGGTGACAGAAAGCGAACAACCTAAAATTCTGAGTGGAATCAGATTCACAGGTGACTCTCAGATGATCAATGTTTCCTGGCTGGAAAATGAAAGGAATTCATCCTTAGACGCATTTCCCTTTATAACACTGTGAAGCCCCGCCTCTGCAGTGTCTAGATTTACGTGTTATTCAGGTTTCAGGTGTACACCCACTTGCTATGTTTTGTCTCTGTGCCAGATTTTGATCTTGAAGTCAGATCTAAATGCAAAAGTCTTTGTTTTATGTCATAAACCCTTTTAAAAGTATGGTAAATTTGGGTTTCAGTATTTATTAGTGTTTTTTAAGCTGGACATCACCAATTTTTTGTAATTCTTTTAATGCTGTCAACAATCTGCATTCAAAAAGCAATTTTACAAAATCATCATTAATTACTGAATTATTACTGCGCACCATCTCCTTACTGAAATTTATTCTTAATTTGTCAGAAAAAAACAAACACTGTACAGATAAGTATATCTTGTTGACTGACAGCTAACAGTTCTTTTTATTACTTTTAACAATCACTTTATGTAGTTAACAAACTTTCCAGTCAGACTTGTAATACCGCGTGGAGAATTTGCATGTTTTCCTTCTCCTTTTTTGGAGTGAGTTTGTAATCACAGAAAAAATGAACGCTGTACAGACAAGTATATCAGCAAACAAACAAATGGCAATGCACATAAACCAGCTTGGCGCTAAATGCTGCGTATCTTGTATGAAATGGTTTGGATTACACAAGAAAAATCAAATCAAAGGATTTTTCTTTTTGCAATTTGCTTTTTAGTTAAATGAATGCAGTGAAGCATCAATAATCAGTACACCGTACTTTAACATACTGTACTGTGTTAGTTCAAATGGAATTTTCAGACAAATCAGTTGCCTGGGTTAAATATTTGATTTGCTTCTTGTACCTCAAAAATGCCATTGATAGATTTCCTAGTGAACAGGTCTTTATCTAACTACTTCTTCTTTCAGCGGCTCCCTCTAGGGGTCACCACAGTGGTTCATCTGCCTCCATCTCACTCTATCTCCACCATCCTCTCCTGTCACACCAGCCTTCTGCATGTTCACATTCATCAGCTTCACTTTTTTTTCCCCTTTACGTAACCTTTAACTCACACCTCAAGATCAGTTATATCCACATTTTTCTTCTTCACATTTTATTTTGTGTATTTCTTTGTGTTCAAATAATGGAACATTGTCTCTTCATTTTATATCAGCCCGCCCATGTCACTCTCTTGTTCCATTTTCTAACCATCTCTAACTACTCATCTTGCCAAACCTTTCCAGAAGATCCTTTATTCTCTTGTCTCTTCTTTTAACAACAGTCTGTAAACATCTGGGAACTGAGGAGACCAGCATCAGAGATGCAGGCTTTTGAACTGAGCACTGATGTCTTGTCTTCGTTGCATGATGGAGCTTCAACATGCATTTGTGCATCTGCGTTAAAAAGAAGTGTTCCTGAGCATGCAGTGATTTCCATGACAGAATCATGGCCGTTTTTAATGCAGTGCTGCTTGAGGGCCCAGAGATCATGAGCATCTAATACTGATTTTCGGCCCTTGTGCACAGAGATTTCTCGAGATCCTCAGAATCTTTTGATATTATGTACTGTAGATGAGTCAAAGTCGTCACAATTTTACATTTAGGAACATTATACTGAAATTGTTTCACAATTTGCAGCTGCATTTTTTTTATAGATGTGTATTTAAGGAGGAACATTGTGCTTTGACTTGAGCAGGTTTTATACTGTATGTCTGCATAAATATTTAATTTCTGTGCAAACATCACTAAAATCATAAAAAAAACACAAAGGAGAATTTTGATTTAATTCTAAAATGTTGATAAATGCATTTATATTTATTCCTGAGGAGTCAATGTGCCTTTGTGTGGACAAAACCCTTTAAATAAATGTTAGTCTAAAATGATAAGTTTAACAAAGACTGCAGACACTTAATATCCAGTTGAAGGATGACAGAACAGCTCATTTCATTTACTTTTTACTGATATTGAAATCAAATGGACAATGAACAAACATGGTCAAGCAACAGCTGGCTAGGATCTAGTTCTCTTTAAAACCACAACTGCCTAATTTCAGTGACATAAATGTTTTATATAACGTATATATATTGCCTTCTGTATATGTACATAGGTACACGCATCAAGTACATACACACACTGTTGAGGTTTAAACACACATACAAACAGGTCACATTTATTGTAATGACTGGACTTCAGTTCCTGACTGGAAGGGGGAGAGGCTTTCAAAAGAAATGCATAGTTTGGAAAATTGAACACAATATGCAGGTTCCACACACAGTTCAAAGTACACACACTGAATTTGGAGTTTTGTCTTAAGAGTTTGGTCCTTCAAAATCAAAACGAAAAAGAAAACTGTAGATAATGTTTTTGAAAGAATGAGGGAAAGTGACATGCTGTGGGGAAAAATGTAAATGAAACCACTTAATATCAAACCCCTAAAGGTGTAAAAATGAATAAGACTGACAGGTTAGCAGTTACAAGACAGCATTATATGAATGATATTGTTTGGGGGGCATTGTGAAGCAGTGTAGTGTAGCTGTTGGCCCAAACAAACATCACCTCTTCCCTTTTAGTGTCCTAACTCGCCATCCTTACACAAGTGTCATGTAGTCCATGAGACTTTGTGTAGATCTAACTGTTCTTGATATAATTTTGCTAAACAAGGGAAACAAAGTCTTGACTGTGTCTATGAACGAGGTGTAAATAAAATCCTTTCAAGGGGCAGAAAATGGTGAGCAGGTACAAATGCTTAATCTCTACAGCCCTGCCAGGAGGAAATATATCAGGATAAGACAAGTCGCTATGCCCCGGGAGGTGGGCGAACAAGGCTGTGCATGACTAACTTATGAACACAAGGGGTCTAAATGCCCCCCGTTATCAGACATGTGTAGTTGGTTTGGTTGATGGGTCATGGGAAAGAATGATATGGAATGATTTCCTGAGCAGCTCGGGTGTCTAGCGGACTAGTGGGGACTGCTTCAGGGAGATGAGGACCGAGCGCATGCGGGACACATCTTTAGCCTGCTTGCTGGACTTGGGGTTGAAGTCGCAGAGCCGTGCCACCCGCTCCCACTCTGTGCCCGGGTTGTTCTCATCCAGATCTGAAATCATGGCCTCCTCAGCCGCCCTGTATGCGTCAAAGAGGAGGAAAACATGTGGAAGAGAGAGCAATCAGTGCGAGAAGTAGGAAGATACACAAATATATGTGCAGCCCTGAAAAAGACCTCTGCTAACTAACAGCACATGTAAATTCTGCAGTGGTGCCAACGGTGACGTTTTACCTCAAGTTCACAGTTTTGACTCTCGTATCTCTTACTTCTCTGCCAGATAAATTACACTGAAAATAAACTTTCAGTCTGGCATCAAGATCCGAGCCATTCCATCTGATTTCTGGCTGGGTTGGACTTGGTTAGTTCAGCAGAGTCTAACTCAGGGTGGGACAGTCCAATCAGTACACAGAAACATCCATCTAGCTTTACACCTGAAGCTGTGAAAGCAAACAAACTTTCACACCTCCATTACCTGTGGCATGCCCCCAACTTTCCTTACACAATACAGTAAGTCACCTGTTTGTTCTACTCTCAACAGTAAGGGGAGATACATACACGACACTGAGAAATCAAACGCAAGCCAAAAACCAAACAAACCCAAAATAAATAAAATAAATAAAACCAAAGAAGAAGAAAAAAAAATGTTTTCTGGTTGGTTAAAAGTGCAGTTCCTTAAAAGAACTGAGGGAAGGGCATCTGCCCCCTCTTCAACAAGAATCAAGTATAGGGATGTGTATACTTGTCCTTGATTAATAGCAACAATAATGCATCTTCAGATTTTTAACCAAGCCTCACAAAAATATAAGCACTATTGGGCATTAGCCATGCATTTTGCTGAAGCAGAAAAGCAGGCTATTTGGGGTGTGGGAAAGAATGCGCTGACTTTGGATTTGTGTGTATTAAGTGCCAAACAGATAATTAACTATTATTCTCTTGGGAAGAGGTGTGGCTTCTTTAAATCCATGAAAAAAACAAACAAACAAAGAGCATTTACAAAAAGAACTTATCGTGTAATTAAAATGAAAGAACAAAAGAACAGGGAAGAAAAGAAAAGAATTAAAATGGATCAGCGCCACTATCACAGGACATTTTGAGATGCAAGCCACAGATTAGGGCTAAACAAATGTAAACCTCTGACATCCCACCCAGAAACATGAAAGCAATTCCACTACTTTGGTTCCATTTATAAAAGGACCTTTTGTAGTGTCCACCCCACCTGCAGACATAAACTGAGCTACTAACTAAAACACAGTACACAAAGCAAAATGGGAGAGATGAGAAGCTAATGAGCATTCACTGTCACAACCATCTACTTTACACAAGAGACTAGCAGGACCATTATACGGATCACAACATCAAAGAAGGAACATTGTCAAACTTCTGACTAGGCAGTGGATCTAACTCTGCTATTCCACTGGGTATCTGTGCAATACACTATAAACACACACACACACACACACACACACACACACACACACACACACACACAGAACTGCATCTAACCCCTGTGAAAATTGGCAAGTATTTGGAGATTCTGGGGTTTTATATTTTTACTTAACTGGTCTAGGCGGTAGCAAGGATGGTTAATATGTGTGCTTTAAGGTGCATAGGAAAAGAAAACAGGGAGAAACAGTTTCACAAGTCAGAATTTAGAAGATAGATAGAGAGGGGAGGGAATGAAATAAAAGACAACAAAAATGAGCTCAAATGCAGATGTTTAAAGCCAGCATGCAAAAGCAACATTTCCTTTTTTTTTCTTGTTTCCTAGAAAATGAAAATGATTAGTGTGCAGCCTTTGGTTTGGTAAATTTATTCTCTCTGTATATGGTCTATGCTTTCAACTCAGGGTCTCATTCACTAAAAATGATTTGATGATTTTAATATTAAAAGCTAGTTAAAATAAAACTCAGCATCTACATCATCTCAGAAACATCCTGATCTACAAAATGTCCAAAAGCTTCTTTGTTTTATCTTCATATTCCACGAGACGTTAACACACAATGTCTCCATTTGCAAATAACACAGTTCTCACTTCCACTGTGTAGTATGCACGAACAATTCTCTGTTAGACTCACACCAACCAGATGGAGGAGAGGAAGTGGGGAAATTGTTATTGTGTCACTCTGCAGTACCATACATCCATTTTCTTATCCAATTCAGAGACTTTTCTGCAGTACTACGGTTAAAAAAAAAAAAAAAAAAAAATTGGGTCAACACAAGCTAATAAGTTGGAAAGCTCCACTGAGGTGTGCACTTTTTTTTTTTTTAACAAAAGGACTATTCAAGTAACACAAAGACAATGGAAATGGTTTCAGATGAACAGCTAATTCACCAGTTAATAGAAGGAAGGAGCGCTCAAAAACTTTAACCTGCTCCACACAATAAATGAAGAGGCCTAGAATTTCTTTACATGAAACCAGGCTTTGTGCTGATCTGAGCTGTTCCATTTTAATATTGTAAACTTAAGCTGACAGAAATAAAACGTACACACCACAATGAAGGCTAATAGATATTATCCAGGTAATCTGATAGAACCAAAGGCTGCACAGCTCAAGATATTCAATAGCTAGCTGGGCATATTAGCAGGTCATCCTATAGGACAGCAGTAGCTACAGAGCCACTAACAGTCTAATAAAGCAAGAACACAGCTCAGTTTGAAGCAGCTGTGTATCCGTAACATGACCGGTTGTACCAGCAATACAATCTTGCTTAAGAACCTACTCCAGTAGAAATAAAAGGAGAAGCAGTGTTGTATCACAAATTAAAATATCTTCACCTTTCTTACAGAAGAAATCCAATTTCTGAGCTATTTTTAACGTTACTTGGAAATGAACTCCAGACAAAGTCAGTAACCAAAATCCCAGAAACAATCTGGAAAAATAAAATAATTACAGTTTAATTATTAATGAGCCATCTTTTGCTTATATGAGACTAAGAAATACCTCAAAAGGTATTAGTGAAATAATTTATTATTAACTATAAAAGATTAAAATAGTTTTAGGTAGACTGACCAATTATAGACACACAATTGCTTCAAATAATAAATCTTTAAAGATCCTACTCTTTAGTAACACATTGTAGATTTCAAGAAAAAAAAATAAAAACACATTCACAAAGTCATTAAGTGAAAAAACATTTTCTGTTAAATTTTATACAATTAATGTAAGCAAGTGTTAATTGTTAGAAATGTATGAAATGCATGTGCAGAATGTTCTGCTGAAATGAATCAAAGGCAAATGACATGGAAGTGAATGAGAAATCAACATGGGCACAGTTGTGCAAGTATTAATTCGATTTTTGTAGATGCGACTGAGGCGCTGGGCATGCATTACTGAAATGTCCCGGCAAGGCATCAACTCGCAAATGGCATGCAGAGTTAAAATTATGAATGCAGTTTGTATTTGAAAAGTAATGGTCAAGCTGGATGGGCAAAGTGACGATTATAAATCCAGGCAGTTCAAAAGTATGACTTAAGGAGGAAGCAAAACATGGCAGACAGATGGTAACTAATGCCCTAACTAAAGAAATAAATGTGATGTCAGTGACCATTGACAATGGAAGAAACAAAAGTAAACAATAAAAGGAGATGTTAGTTGGAGCAACATACACATAACCAATGAGCTCAGAGAAGGGCTGCTTGTAGAAGTCTTCATCCAGCACCCTGGACAAATATCCACCCAAACGACAGAGCAGCAAGAAGCCAGGAGAAAAGAGAAAAAGTGGTAAAAGGGAGAAGAGGATGGAAACACAAGCATTACAGGTTACCATATAATAATATGCTCAGACATATAATCAAAGGCTCAGGTGTTTGGAGGAACTGTCAAATACAGTGTCGCGGGGGGTTAAGAGAATCAAAAAGGCTTGAAATCTTTAATGGCACGGCACCAGTGATGCACAACACACTCTTAGCTCTTCACAGTTCAGATATTTCCGCAAAATTGCCTAATTCTGATTAACTGACAAATTTTTAAACAGTTAGTCATTTAACTGAATCCCTCAATCCACTATGTTTTGGCTATAAACAACACACAGTTATACCTCTGGGCTTCATCTGTTGGCAAAACACGACATGACAAGCCAAAGTACAGTAAAGGAGCTCTGCAGACCTCAAAAACCAAATAAATCAATACAGTATAGGTCTATTTCACGCACGTGTAACTTGCACACAGCAGTGCAGGCAAATAATTGCATGCCAACTCACAGCCACACATTACATTGCTAGTGTGGAAGTGAGTGAAGATAAGTTTTTTAAAATAACCTATGGTGGGAAACCTGTTGTAACTTTTTCCAGTTTTTCCACTTTATTTTCCGCTGTTTAAGTGGGAGGAGCTCCTGTAACTTACTGTAAGTTGGGGGAAATTGTCAAGTTTAATAAAATCTTAAATATTTTGCACTGAAGAAAGGTCGATTTTTTTTAAAATTGGAATTGGCAAAAAAAAAATAAAATCGGCAGGTCAGACACAGTAAAACAGTTTTTCCTTCATGGGAAACATTTTTTGACTACATTTCATTTACTTAAAAGCCATTTTTGTTTATTAAATTGTCAAATATAACAGGAATTGACTTCTCTTAGGTATAGGTAAAACAGACTCTCTGCCAGCTGTATAGTGATTGATTTTAATGTCTGTGACTACATCCAGTGAACAGGAGCTCTAATGTTTGAGGAACTTTATCTTCAGCGGCATTTAAACTGAAAAGTTGGTAAGCTGATGTAACATGAGGGGAAACACCATGACACCTGTACAAGTCTGAGCCATTTTTTGAATGTGTGTGTCACAGCATTGTTCTGTTTTTTTGGTCATCTCAGGTTGCCCCCTAGAGAGAAAAGCTTTGCTTCACAATAGACGCAGACAAATGAAATAAGAACTGTTGCCAAACACAAATGTGGACACAAGCATCATATGTTTCTTGAAACTAAAGGATTAAGCATTTCTGTTCCTCCCGGAAAACCAACATACTGATACAAACTTCGGTAATCCGTTAAGCTCACCCAAGGGTACTAGAAGTCGAGTGACCAGGTGGTCATCGTCTCTTCCCCCAACCACAACTTGCGCAACTGTCCTACATTTTCTTTAAGCTGGGATAACTCACATATCCCCATTTAAAATGAAGAGGCAAACAATAATGGAAGAATATTAAAATTGATCTTCCGTCCTGTTTTTATGTGCCCAAGACTACAGTACCTGTTATTGGTTTTGGTTTTCTCCAGCTGCTCGTTCTGCCTGGCATGCCACTCCTCCAGCTCCACCTTGGCTTTTTCCTTCCACTCCGTCTCCTGCTTGCGAGAGTTAGCATCTGCAGAGGTAAGTGTCAAAAATACAGAAAATCACACACAAGTGCAGAGACTGACAAAAGAATAAAACAAGCCCAAAATATGATCACTGGAATAAAGAATGAATTGGGACAGAAAATTTTGATCACTGTGTGTGAGAGCTCCACTAAGGGTGGGTGACACAGCTTCAAAATTATGTGACAATATTTGGAGAAAATTTATGTTGATATTTGACAGCACAGGAAAAAAAATACTTAACATTTTATTGATGCTTGCAGGCAGCAACAGCATTTTTAAGTAATTAAATGAAGGGCATTTTTCCATCTCTCCTTTCCAATGAACTACTGTCATTGATGGCATACTACCTAATTTGAATTGTGAATCTATTCAAACAAGGTACCAGCAGCAGCATTATAGCGCAACAGTAGTGACATAGCACAAGTCAAATGTAAGCATCAAAGTAGGCTAGGTAGTGTTTTCCATGGAGATTTTAAGTACAACATGACTGCTTAACACTTTAGTTACTGTTAAACTAACGTAACTCAACCTTGTAACTCTGCAGGAGTTGCAAATTACTGTTGCCAGCTGCTTAAAGCCCTACTTTTCCACTATGTAAACTCATTAGTAATTTCCATGCACCATTTGACCTTCTTATCATAGAGTGTGCATAGAGTCATACACTACATTGCCAAAACTATTCACTCACCCATCCAAATCAAATCAGGTATTCCAATCACTTCCATGGCCACAGGTGTATAAAAATCAAGCACCTAGGCATGCAGACTGCTTCTACAAACACTTGCAAAAGAATGAGTCGCTCTCAGGAGCTCAGTGAATTCCAGCATGGTAAGGTGACAGGATGCCACCTGCGCAACAAGTCCAGTCTTAAATTTCCTCGCTACTCAACATTCCACAGTCAACTATTAGTGGTTACAGAGCAGGGTCAGCAGATGCTGAGGCGCATAGCGTACAGAGGTTGCCAACCTTCTAAAGAGTCAATTGCTACAGACATCCAAACTTCATGTGGCCTTCAGATTAGCTCAAGTGCATAGAGAGCTTCAGAGAATAGGTTTCCATGGCCGAGCAGCTGCATCAAAGACTTATATCACCAAGCGCAATGCAAAGCGTTGGATGCAGTGGTGCAAAGCACACTGCCACTGGATTCTAGAGCAGTGGAGACATGTTCTCAGAAAGTGACGAATCACGCTTCTCTGCCTGGCAATCCGATGGACGAGTCTGGGTTTATTGGTTGCCAGGAGAACGGTATTTGTCTGAATTTACACTTGTGCCAAGTTTGGTGGAGGGGAGAATTATGGTGTGGGGTTGTGTGATGCTCCTCCCACTGTCAACAGTTCTGACCTGGCCTTATTCTAAGAATTGGCTGGCATGGGAGAATCGTAAGTTAATGCAGCTCACCTGTTTCTTCCAGGCTATAAAAGATAGCCCAGATGAGCTGTTCATTCTCTCTCTTCCACTCCACCTTGCATCAACCCATTGGTGATGTTTGTCTCTTGGGTTTAGGCTAGGTTTAATAAATGACCTTTATAAATGGCGTTTTAACTTGCTGTTCTGACTACCAGGTATTCTGTTGACCCTATTTGCAAAAAACAAATTTGCTAGCGGGGCAGATACTACTTGCACTTCTTGGTATACCAATTACACTGTTAGAAATCTCTAATAACTGGTTTGGCCATGCCATATTGCTATACCTGCAGTCATCTATTTTAACTCCACACCACCCCTTAAGATGTTGCTGGTTAGGGGAATTGGATTTGGTAAGGGGGGGTAGGTGTGAGTTTGTTTGATGGGCCAGGTTGTTGTAGCCATTTTAATGAATGGGGATGATTTAAATGTTATTGATCTGATTTCCCATGTCAAGGTTGAACCTTGATTTTTTTTTTAGGGGCGGGGGGGGGGGGGGGGGTTTCGGGCCGCCCCCGGTCCTTTTCAACGTCCCCATTTTGTGGGAA
>JAVDPK010000758.1:314997-325763 GCA_034780415.1 Cichlasoma orientale
CAAATGTATTTTCTCTTATCATTGTTAGTATTTTACTTGTCATGATGACAGGGGAGGCACTGCCTCACCTGCCTCCCGTGACCGTACGTCACTGCACAATACATAATTTTTATTTATCTAAAACATTCTCCAAAGTTCTGGCAATCAGAGGGCAAAAATCATTCTGATATTTTACAGCTTACACTTCAATCATCTTCTCTTTTGTTATGGAATTTTCCCATAGAGACATGGATGCACTGTGCACATTGAGTGGCAAAATAAGTATATTTTCATGAACCCAATCTTGCCTTATTTGCATTAGTGAAGCACTTTTACATTATATTTTTGGCAGTTCAGCTTTGTTGCGTTTTACTAAACTTTTTTTTTTTTTTGCATTTTACATTTTGAACTTTGCAGCCCTGATTGCTGGTTATTACACAGAAACTTCCATGCATGTTGCCAGGTAATACACTGCAACATCAAACATAATATTTACATTGTTTCTTTCAAACAAAGAAGAATGATGGGGACATAAGATAGGATCAACTTCGGCATTATAATATGGTAATAGTATCCTAATATGTTAAAGCTTAAAACAATATTACCTCATTATTATGAGGTTACTACTCTAATGCAAAGATGTTACAATTTTATTGTCAGCAGGCTGTCGCATTGTTACATATGTTACTATACAATTACTGATTGCTTTTGCCTCATGGGCAAGCATTTGTTCCCACATTATTACATCAGTTTCTGGCCTGTTATTGCAGAATTACATAAATTTCAAGGCACTATTACTCAGCTATTGCCACTCTTTATACAAGATAACTATTTGGTTATTATTTGAATATTCTTTTGTTATTAAGTGGTAATAACGTGCTATTTCCCTATTGTTACCTTCCTGTTTCTACCCATAATTTTTTTAATGTATTTTTCCTGTCTTCATCTGTTCCTCTTGACTGAGGTAGGCAGCACTCAGTAAATTAATCTTATCCAGAACAATGACAGGCCTCTTTTATAGGGTCACACACAGCACAAGGAAGAAAATCTGGTTCTAAAGAAAGCTAATAACCCCTGTTGTTATACTCATACACAAAATCTGTGTGCAAGAATTTACAGCTCTTGTTACCATCACTGATAATTACCTACAGTTAAAGTGGTGATCACTTATGACCTGATCTACTCCATTTTGTCCATTTTGTCTTTGACTTCAGCCATGCTCTCCTTTTCAACCCCACGTCCTCTCTACCTGAGCCTCCTTCTCTTTCTGTTGTGCAACTCCCCTGTTCTTTCCTGTCGGATTGGGAACTACATCCAGTGTGAGGCTGCTCCGTTTGTACCAGGTCACAACCTGATTGGGGAGGGATTCGATGTGGTCACCCTGCATCGAAAAGGAGCCTACATGATTGATGTAATGACTTATCGCAAACCAGATGGCACCTGTACTCTCTGCCCTAACCGTCATCAAGGCAAAACGCTGCAGAAAGTAAATAAATAAACTGTGATTAGCAACAAACTTGGCCCATAGCTTGTGTGTACATGTTAATCATGGTGTTCTGTCTTGTATTTTCAGGTGCCGGCCTCTGTAGTGGACTGGCGTGCAATCAGCCGTTGTAAAGCTGATATCTTCACCAGTACACACACCTCTGTTAGGTATAGTATGATATAATACATTTACTGGTGAAACTGTTTCATCACAGAGATCATGTTTCTTGTAATATCAGCAAAAACACAGACTTGCATAGTGATCTACACATTCAGACGCTCTACA
This sequence comes from Cichlasoma orientale, assembly GCA_034780415.1. Taxonomy (NCBI): domain Eukaryota; kingdom Metazoa; phylum Chordata; class Actinopteri; order Cichliformes; family Cichlidae; genus Cichlasoma; species Cichlasoma orientale. The sequence goes on from JAVDPK010000758.1 coordinate 316,748, forward strand.
TAAAATCTGTCATTCAAGTAGTGATCATACGCCCATAACCAAAGTGAACTCTCTAATCACCCAAAAATATCCACAGTTCAGATCAGCTGTTCAGCCTCCCTAGCTGAACACATCAAATTAAATTAATCCAAAAAAAAAAATACAAAAAATGAAACAGCTGAATGAAAAAGTATTTCTTCAAATTGTGTTCACAGTTCACTTGTTGACACTTACACTGCCCAGGACATCAATGACTGGAGGGTAAGAAACATTTTACACTGTGTCAAATAAAAAATACACTTACTGTGATTACTTCTAACAGACATATTAAAAATTGTAAACAACTTTGCTTGCTGACTTGTTTTTTTTTTTTACCAGTGGAATGAGCCCTGAATCAAACAAACTGATCAAATAAATACGTTACAGTGCAAATTCTGATCAAAAGGGTAATATGGTCAGATTTTGGCTCACTTTGCTGTCTAAATGTGGTACAACTATAAATTCCTTGTCTCATTACCCTGTTTATTATTTTTGATGGCAGTCCTTAATGCTGAAAAAATTTATTAAATTCAAAGTATTTGACTGAATTAATCATAGGACAATATTTATTATATGTAATACCTTTTATCATGTTACGTGTTGGTCTTTCCATCTTAAATGAGCAATTTTTCTTTCTGCTCTACAATCTCCAATTGGCATAAAAATCGCACAATAGGTACAGAGTTTGAACATATGAAATGATTTTTGTGAAATTTTAGCTTCATGTAATCATTTTCATGATTTTTCTTTCTGGAAAAATGGTCTATTGATCCACTTTTTGTACATTGAAATCTGAGGCAGTGTTTCAGCATGAATATCTCAAAAACTAGCAAGCAGTAATGTCAGTAACACGTTACTCTAATCTGACTACTTTTTTTTCAGTAATGAGTAATCTAACGCGTTACTGTTTGCAGTCCAGTAATCAGATTAAAGTTACTTATCCAAGTCACTGTGTGTTACTTTTTTGTCATTTTCCCCAGTAAAAAGATATATTTTTTCTTTCTTCTTGCGTCTCGAGGAGTGGCGTCTGGCCAATGCGACAATTAAGTCCTATTTTCAGCATGAGGACAATAATAGCACAGTGACACAAAGGTAAACAGTGGAGGGAGGAGAGAGATGCGCGTTTTCTAGCTGGAAATACAGACACTATTTTGAGTTTGTGGTTTGTGTCAGTTTATCAATATCAAAGTTAGTTGTGCACTCTGTGCTGGCGACGAAGTGATATCTAGCTTCAAAAACTCTACGTCAAATCTGAAGAAACATTTGGACGCTGTCGGTGTTGTGCCAAAAAGTGATCGTCTGCCAAAAAATTGTTGTCCATATTTAAACGGCTGTAAATGACTTGCTGACCTATAATCTGTGAAACATGTCAAACATATCTCTCATGAATGATATCAGGACATTTTGAGTGAGAAACAGCATTTCTATCACAAGGTAGAAGCTGCACTCAGTTTTTGGCAAAGTGACTTGTATATATTCATATTTTATCAAGGTAAAAACTGTATTGACATTAAAAATGTATTTTGAAACAGCAATTTGTCTAAGAAGGCTGCAGAAATCACATCAAATATAACATCACACTTCTATAAAGATATTTTAAGTGGCCAAAAAGCACTGGATTGATTATAATGTAGGTACAATAACACAGACTCCCAAAGATTGTTGAAAAACAAGTTATTTCTTCATTTTATATATAAGCCCCTCATAAATCATGCTGACTGCACTCTGTTTACCAATATAAGCAAAGACATTACACATAAAAGCACACAGAAAAATCAGAATCACTTTATGTTAGATGATCACTTTTTGGCACAACACCAGCTACTGCTGAATGTAACTAATAAAGTAACTTGTAATCTAACTTCGTTACTTCTAAAATTAAGTAATCAGTAAAGTAACTAAGTTACGTTTTAAAGGAGTAATCAGTAATCGGATTACTTTTTCAAGGTAACTATGCCATCACTGTTGGCAAGTTAACAAATGGAAAAAAAAATAGTCCAGCACTCCTGCAAAGTCCCATATTAGAGCACACTAAAAAAACTAAAAACTAAAAACTAAAGACAACTAGGGACAATTTCTGAATGGTATATAAACTTAACACAAAAAGTTGGGAAGTTTGTGTTTGGTTGATTATTTCTTTGTTGTAACAATGCTTCTTGATAATAAACCGTATACCACCACTTAGATCACCGACATATTTTGGAGGGAATCTCCATTTATTTACTGACAAAATAGTAATAAAACAACACATTCCAGTTAGCAATTGATCACTCTAACCCCCGCTCGCGCCAAATGCCACAGGAAAAGGGGGTAGAAATATATTGAATACAACAATCACTAATACAGAACATACCAGACAAAATGGTAATAAAACATCATTCCAGTTAGTGATGGATCATTCTAAGCCCCTACACAAACCAAACACACAAGCACATTATTGTCTATTACAGCTGCTTTACAACTACTAAACTTTCTAAACATTCACTCACCACTCCCACCGAATGCCACAGGAAAAGGGGGAGGGTGAAGTGCAAGACTGACCCTTATAAAGGAGTTGTCCCAGAAAACCAAACATAGGGTACAGAAGACAATAACAAATGAAAGGTTCTGCACATCAACCAGAGTTATCTAAATACGTCAGGTAAACCAAATAAACAAATATATTTTGTGAAATTCTATATAAATAAACATGAAAATAACAGGTAGAGACAACTGTAAACACTATTAACAAATAATTGGGATTGTTACATTTGCCATCTTATTATTTAACAAACTTAAACAACTGAAGTAGAATCCAGTGAGGTGTGAAAATCAGTAGGCTCAGTGGTGTAGGATGCGCATGTGTGTGGAAATGTTTGCAAGTGTTGTAATTGCAGTAAATAACAAAAAACTAAAAGAAAACAAATATGACACAGGGCATGTTGGCAAGCAGGCTGGTACACAAGAGGCCTAGAAAGAAGTGTCTGCCTCAGATTTACAGTCAGGGAACGCAAGGCCCAGGTGTTCACTGTTAGCGTTGACCAATCCTGCCCTGCCCAGCAAAGACCTGAAACACCTGAAGATTGAAAACAAGGGGCATTGGTCCTCACCATGGATCCTGCTACAGTGGTCTGTTGGTTTCTACTCCAAGCATGCCACATTTGATCGATCTGGATAGGGCCTGTGCCATAGGGCAACTTCACTGGTGACATTGTTCCCCTTTCGTACTGACTGAGGTCTATTTCTGAAGTTTTTAATCAGTTTGTGCTCAAACATGGGACTTTGAAGGACAGCTTAATTTTTTTTCAGAATTTAACTAGCCAATTCTTTGGGTTTTTTTTTTTTTTTTTTTTTGATGTATCTGTCCCAAATTACTGATTTGGGATTTGGGTAGGAATATATATATATTTAATAGATTTCCAGATATTCATGTTCAAACATTACCTCAGATTTCAATGTGCAAAAAAAAAAAAAAAAAAAGGCCTCAGAGCAGATAGACAGCCCATTTTCCCCAAAATTATATCTTGAAAAGTATTTGATGTATGAAGCTAAAATTTCACACCACTCACTGTATGTGTTCACACTTTGTACCAAAGATTTTTATGCAGGCGGTTGAGCAGAATGCATGTGTTGATTTTGGACCAAATGACCCTATTGTTGAAAATAAAACAAGTAAACTTTTTTTTTTTTTTACTTTATCAGGTTGGACTAAGTATAAATAAGTTTGTATCTGTCAGTGTTGGGATGGGAGGAACACGCTCCAAGGCATATAATTTTGCTACAGGAAGGACCAGACAGGACCGCTACTCCTTCAGCATACACACCATCACCTGCAGCCATTATCGGTTAGCTGTGAACACCCTGGCATCACGACATTTACCACAAGTTTGGATTAATGCTACATAATCTCAGTTTACTAATCTGTCTTTCTGCCTAGCTACCGTGTATCAAGCACACCTCCTCTCAGCTCTGAGTTCAGTAGGGATGTGGCCAATCTGCCAACACACTACAACTCCTCAACCAGAGCTCAATACGACGAGCTCATACACACCTATGGCACACATTACATCCGCCAGGTAAAAAGAGACACTCTTGTTAATTTGCGTGTTTCATTAATAAAAAAACGCTTTATTAAAACATTGTGCTACATTACAGGTTCATCTTGGGGGTAGAGTGAAGCGAGTCACAGCTGTACAAACCTGTTTGTCCACACTGAACGGGCTCTCCTCGAGTCAGGTACATGAGGAACATTTGCTTACACCATTCACCAGTCTGCATATTTGTACTTTATATTTATAAAAACATAAATACAGATAATTTACATTCCAATCTCATTGTACAGTCTGTATAATGAAAAATAAATAAAGGTATTCTATTTTATTTGTGTGCAACTGAATAAAGACATAAATTTTATTCCATTTCTATATAAAGGCAATGAGCTTACACTCTTCCAAAAGATATCGTCTCATTTGTTCTACTGACCCAAGTGAAGGAAAGCATTGTGTAATTTATCTAAAATTGTTCATAAAAACAACTGAGATGAGATCTGATGAAGGCAAAACCCTGCAGTATGTTGCAGCCAGAGATCGGGCAGACACTGTGGTCCTGTGTAAGTTGCACTACTTTATTTTGCAGGATTCACATCAGAACATAAACCAACATTAGTGGCTCACAGTCCATGGGAGCTCTCTCTGCTGAGCCAAAAGAACTTCTAGCTTCTGTCCCCGAAATATCCAATATCAACAACAACAAGCTAAAGAGCACTTATTTCTAGATGAGGTGAATGGTGGTTTCACTCTTCTCTTCCTAACAACAAAAATAACAGAAACACCCGAGGACCTTTTAGCTCCTTAATGCTTTGAGTGTGTACTACAATAAAAGACAGCACAGTCTCTATAGGGTAACAGTCAACACAAACTGCCTCTACTGCACTCTTTTTAAGTAATATGCACAACATGAATCAATATCTGTATCTGTACACGTCGAGCAGCCATGGGTTAGCATACCACTCACTATCTATCTCCAAAGTCTAAAACTATTTACAGATTGCAAGACCAACTGTATATACAAAACTAGAAAAATAAGTTACAATACCAGGCATGGAGGACTTGACCGCACTGTAGGGAGGAAAGCCACAATTGGCCAATAAAAAGCACAAGGTCCAGTGACAGAAGCTCAGTTTTATTTATATAGAACAACAAGAGTTGTGTCAAAGCACTTACTGTATTTATTGTAAGGTAGAGATCCTACAATGATGTAGAACCAGAATGGTGGAAGTCCCAAAGTTTAGATCAGTTTACATTATTCACAGACCAATGTAAGAGCTGACTGAAGGACAAACAACAAAAGCATAGTATATTAAACTATTAGCAACAAAATTTAGCAAATGCCATGAGTATGACAAACCAACACAATTGACACATATGATGCATATATTTTACCTTGTTGCCATCTCTCAGCTGAAGCTAAACTCTTTGTTTACTCTCTTGAATTTCTTCTTATTTCGCTTTCTTCTCCCGGTAATCTTTTACCTTACTTTACTGTTTCACTATACTGTTTACCTTTCAGCATTACATGTGAGGAGTTCTTTCTTTCCGTTTTCAAAATAAGACATCCGTCTTTACAGGAAATGACTGAACAGCTAGAACAACAAATACATATTGCAAACCTTAGAACCTTTGTGACATTATGCACTGGGGTCATTTACATTCATATTTACAGGAAATGCTGTCTACAGCCACTGAGTAGCTTATGCCCCATCTTTTCTTCTAGTTCCACTCCTGCCTGTCGATGGGTGTCTCTGTTGGCTTGGGAAAACTGAAAATATCCAGTGTCCCAGAATCTTGCAACAAGGTCCTCACAAACCGGGATGTCGCCACTACGTACAGCTCTGGTCTCCACCAACACTACACGGATGTGGTAGGAGGCAATGGCTGGTTGGGAGAGTTTTCGCTTACCCATAATAACTCCCTGGGTTTTGCAAATTGGCTGAACAGCCTGAAGGATCACCCAGATGTTGCTTCCTACTTCCTTCGGCCAATGTATCAGCTGGTGCCAAAAGGCACAAAGAAGGCAGGGATGAAGGCTGCTATAGAGCAGTACTTAAAGGATAATTCAGTGAGTAATTATCACAGTGAACGAAATTGTGGATGGAATACTCCTAACCTGGCTTACAACTGCTGTCCTCAAAAAGCCTGGAGGGGGGAGCTACGTGTGGAAATCGTTCAAGCTTGGAATCTAAAAGGAGATCATCTTGGCCCAACTGACAGGTGAGAAGAGTTGTGTTCAGGGATTAAGATTTAGAGATGGTGTGAATATATAAGCAGCAACATTAATCATCTGTTTCATTCTCCTCCTCACAGCTATGCTAAGATGAGGTTCGGTTCCACCTTTAAGCAGACTCCTATGATCGAATCCAATAATCCCCGGTGGAATGCTTATTATAATCTTGGAACGGTCAGTAAACCCTGACTACAGATAAGGGCAAGAGATATATTGAGAGGAAAACTTTAATACCACTCTTTGACCTCACTGTAAGCTGTGGTGATGTACTTTTTCTATTGTAGTTGCCATTTCCAATGCCTGTGTGTAACATAGTAGTGAAAAGTAGTGAAATAACTATTTATATTTTGAGAGAGATCAATTAAACAAAAATGGAATAGACAGTATATTGCCAAAAGTATTCACTCACCCATCTAGATCATTGCATACAGGTGTTCCAATCATTTCCATGGCCACAGGTGCTTCTACAGACTGTGACGGCCCTCCCACTGTCAGAGTTCTGGCCTGGACTTCTCTGATAACTGGCTGGCATGGGAGGATTGTCAGTTAATGCAGCTCACCTGTCTTCCAGACTATAAAAGATGGCCCTGTTGAGCTGCTCACTCTCTTTCACTCCATCTTGCATCAACCCCTCTGATGTTCGTCTCTTTTTAGTCTAGGGTTAATAAATAACTTTTTTATTTAACTAAAACTCTCTTTGTCACTTACGCTGAGTCAGTTTGTGACAATTGGGGGCTCGTCCGGGATACTTGGACTCATTGGTGAGTGTTGCAGGATAGCTTAGTTTGTGATCTGCTAAATGCTTAGCTGGGCTGAACTGTTTTTTTGAGTACAGCTTTAAGTGCTTATGGTACTAGGAATTGTGCCTAAATTCTTGGGAGTTCCACAAAAGATGGTATTAGTTTGGGTTGGTTACATTAATTTTTGAGATATTGTGGCTGACATTGGAAGAGAGCAGCAGTAGTAGTTGGCTTGGCCCCTTAAATCTATGTATTCACGATCTTGATCCATGCATCCTCTCTGGTAGGCTTAAGTGGTTGATCTCAGTAGGAGATGAACTAGGGTTGAGATTAATCTATATGGTAGAACTATGACTCAGGAGCATGGACTTTTTTTTTAAGGGCTTCTGCCCTTAAAAGTGGTCGTGGTGTAACTATGGCAAGGTATAACTGGTATGAACTGCAGAGTTGAACTTGAATAGTTTTGTGAAGTATTTAACTTGGTGACTTGCTTTGACACCAAAGCTACCGGACTAGCTTTGGTGTAGACCCCAAATTAACTGTGTTTTGAATTGGTGTGAGCTTTGTTGTTGATTGGTTCCCTCTTTGTTGGCATCTTGAACACTTTGGTTAGTGTGGATGTTTTTTGTTTGGTGGGACCATTTAGGATGCTACTGTGGTTGATGCTCATAATTTAATTCCAGTTTTGGTTGTTGGTGGCTGGAGTCAGTTTGTTTAATGGGCCAGGTTGTTGCCATTCTAATTAATGAGGATGTTATCAATGTTGCCAGATTATTGATTTCCAACATCAAGAGGGGGTGTGACGGCCCTCCCACTGTCAGAGTTCTGGTCTGGACTTCTGTGATAATTGGCTGGCATGGGAGGATCATCAGTTAATGCAAGTCGCTCTCAGGAACTCAGTGAATTCCAGTGTGGTACTATGATAGGATGCCACCTGTCTACGCATGAAATTTTTTCGATACTAAATATTCCACAGTCCACTGTTAGTAGTATTATAACAAAGTGGAAGCAATTGGGAACGAAAGCAACTCAGCCACAAAGTGGTAGACCACATAAAATCACAGAGCAGGTCAGCAAATACTGAGGTTCTTTGCGTGCAAAGGTTGCCAACTTTCTGCAGTCAGTCGCTACAGACCTCCAAACTTCATGTGGCCTTCAGATTAGCTTAAGAACTGTGTGTAGAGAGCTTCATGGAATGGGTTTCCATGGCCAAGCAGCTGCATCCAAGCCTTACATCACCAAGTACAATGTAAAGCAGTACTTGTCTGACTGCACTGTGCCAAGTGTAAAGTTTGGTGGAGAGGGGATTATGGTGTGGGGTTGTTTTTCAGGAGTTGGGCTCGGCCCAGTGAAAGGAACTCTTAATGCCTTAGCATACCAAGATATTTTGGACAATTTCATGCTCCCAACTTTGTGAGAACAGTTTGGGGATGGTCCCTTCCTGTTCCAACATGACTGCGCACCAGTGCACAAAGCAGGTCCATAAAGACATGGATGAGCAAGTTTGGTGAGAAAGAACTAGACTGGACACAAAGACACTAGAGTCTTAACCTCACCCTGATAGAACACCTTTATGATGAATTAGAGCAGAGACTGTGAGCCACACCTTCTCATCCAACATCAGTGTCTAACCTCACAAATGTGCTTCTGGAAGAATGTTCAAAAATTCCCATAAATAAACTCCTAAACCTTATGGAAAACTTTCCCAGAAGAGTTGACGTCGGTTTGGAACCTGAGCAGTCTCCCCCTGCTGGCCATTAGAAAAACTGCAGGATTTTGTACTGGCTTTAATTTTTAGAACGCTGAGCTTCTGCCACCTTTTATATATAGTTAGTTTTCAATTGTTTTTAATCTGAGGTTATTTATTTCCATTTGGTTTGGTTTAAGCAGAACCAAATGCGCGGCACGGTGGCGCGGTGATTAGCACTGCCGCCTCACAGTTAGAATACCATCTGGAAGGCCTGGGTTCGATTCCACCTTGGCCCAGGCCTCTCTCT
>JAVDPK010000758.1:325863-340195 GCA_034780415.1 Cichlasoma orientale
ATTAGAGCAGAGACTGCGACCCAGGCCTTCGTGTCCAACATCAGTGTGTGAACTCACAAATGTGCTTCTGGAAGAATGGTCAAAAATTCACATAAACACACTCCTAAACATTGTGGAAAGCCTTCCCAGAAGAGTTGAAGCTGTTATAGCTGCAAAGTGTAGGCCAAAATCATATTAAACCCTATGGATGAAGAATGGGATGTCACTCAAGTGCGTGTGTGTGAAAGCAGACGAGCAAATACGTCTGGCAATATACTGTATGTTTACCAGCTGCTGTACTAGTATCTCCACCTTCATAGCCTGGTTGTACGCAAAGGTGTGTTCTTGTTTGCCGTTTCCACCTTTAGCAGGAACAGTTTTCTTGAATATTTTGCAAAGTTTAGTGTTTTGTTGGATGCTATTAAAAGCAGCTCCCCCTTTTTTTAAAAAAAAGAAAAAGAAAAAAAAAAGTACTAAATTGCCATCAGAAGCTGACACATGGCAATCAAGCATGCCTGGGGTTCTCTTGTTGTGTACACTAGGGAATATAAACCCCTGGCATTGCATAGCAATGATATTGCGATATGACATTTTTATATCATGTAAAAATTTATGTTGATATTTTCACAAGCAATACATAATGGCACACCCCTGATCTCCACGCTTTATTATGTCTCAGATCAGTAGTCCGTTTGTCATATCCTATAATAAAATGTTCTGCTGGGTGCTTACCAAGCTCCTCCAGCCTCTCTCTTTGCTCCTCCCTCCACTTGCGTAGGCTTTCTGGTTCGGCCTGCAGTCGGTCTGCATTGGAAATTGCTGCATAGGCATCTGATGGACCATTGCTTTCCTGAGAAACAAGGAAAATAAGCAGACTTCATGGTTTTATCAATATTTCCTAGGATCTGGCTCCTCATCCTAAATTGTTCAGTGTTTTTTCATTTCTAACCATTAATGAAAGTTGCAATTAATTTGGTATCAGCTTCCCCCACTAAAATGCATTCTGTACATCTGTTCTTAGAAGTGAGGTTCTCTCACTGCCAGGAAAGGAAGAAATTTTGCAATGACAGCACAGGAAAAGGAAGTTGAAATGACTAACAGCCAGATACTCAAATCTCAGATACTAAAAGTCACTCTGCTAAGAAAAAAGAAAATTTGTATTTTCCACAAGGACACATACAGTGAGAATTCTGCAGAATTGATGCATAAACCACAATGAACTGAGAACATCTCAGTACCCATTAATATGAAGGAAAATGGCTGTTTATTATTCAAACCAGCAATGTGGTATGTGGTGATTTTTTTTTTTTAAATCACCCCTTTTTAAAATTTTATTATAGGCTAAAGTTAGGGGCATAGCCACTGTTACCACGCAGCCAATTGCTTTCCATCAAGCTTCACCTCCACTAACTTGAGTCACTGAACTGAACCTTTTGAAGGTCAGCAATGAACAGCCACTGTACTCAATGTTTGCACAAAGTGTGTTTGAGCAACATGTAGCAAACCCTGCTACTTTTCTTTTTTTTTTTTGTGGTTGTTAACTATTAGGCAGACCCCAAACAACAATTTAGAGATTAAACAGTGCTGGTGATTTTTTGTTTGTTTTGTTATTTTGATCTCTTTTCCCTGGTGGTAAACAAATCCTCATTAGCGTCTCTTCAGGTTTTCAGCTATTCATCGCACTCTCTTAATGTGCCACCACAGATAAACATCAGCCAATGCAGTCGTTAAGTGAGGTTTTATTTTCCTACAGGTCAGTGGCAGAAAAGGCCCCTCTTGTTATTGTTGTATATCAATGCATCCCTGTACTACGAAGCAAGTTCAACATACCCAGGGTATCTTTTCATTTCCTGGATTCACCTACCCTGACATCATCAATCAGGATAAGCAGTCACACAAAGCTGATTATCGACTCGCTAAGTTAACTGGCAGCAGAACAGCTGATTTTAATAAGGAAGATAAAACTATAATACGGGGAAAAGGTTAATCAAATAGTATGGGTTGAAAGCAGCACAGTTACTGTAATGTGAGAGGAAAAGTGCTGTACAGTAGTTTAGTATTAAAAGTGCTGTATTAATGCAAAGTACTTTCAGCATTTTGGTTGGCAAGACTGGAGAAGACCTACTATTTTAATGAAGTAACGCCTATCTGAAGCCAGGAAGAAAAGCCTGCAAATATGCTGGCTGTGTCAGTTAACAGGCTTATCAACTGTATCACTAAGACACAGGAGAATCTGGTGGATTATAATTAAGTATTTCATTAAATTAATGTTTTGAACATTGCTTTATTCTCTCAGCTGCAGCCCTGCTGGCATTCAACAATCTGAGTATATAAAGAAAAAAATATATTAAAAAAAACTGAAAGGAGACGTTTATTTGTTTATTTGATACAGTTCACAAGTCCAAATAGGTGGCCTGTTTTAGGATCACATATTAATGCTAGTAGTACAAAAAAAAGTTGTAAAATTGTTTGCAGCCAACAGGAAAAAGTAAAAAAAAAAAAAATGAAGTTGCATCTAAGAATCTATATTTAATACTGAAGCTCTGGGGTAAAACAATGATTTTTCATGCTATTGAAAAACTTTAGGCCCTCCTATTACTTGTGCACCAAGATCTGAGGGATCTTCCAGAAATAGTGATGCTATATTCCTAAGACCTGATTGATCAGCAGGCAGTGATTTCATACGTGTTGATGATCTCTAATCTCAAACATAACCTTCGGCGCATGTTAGGTTTGCAGCACGAGTTATCATAGCAATATACCCCAGTAAGCAGTGAACTGCCTTCATAATACAGAAATCCCAGGATTAACCCTGAAGATACCTAGATAAGCCCAAATACTGCTTTGTAGTACACGCCTCTGGAATAATGAAGCGCTGGGCAGTTCTCTCGTTAGCAGTATATTTTCGACCCATACCCAAACCATAACATCTGTAACGAGATAATCTTCTGTGGAATCAGCACACACAAAAGCACAAAGCTAAATGTATGTCTGCCCATTCTGCCCTAAACACACAAAACACTCAGTTACAAGCTGATAACTCAAGAGCAGATGATATTACCCCGTGAAGGTCTCCATTGATGGCACCATCTAGAAAAGGTAGAAGTGAGACTGCAGTTAGAAATCAAGCAGACAAAATGTCCTGAAGGAGAATTTTATAATGCCTAGAACCAATTACTGCTGTTAAATACGCTCCTTATTCGTAATATGACATGTCTGTATTTCTAACTAACAATTGCTACCACTGAGGCTATACTCGATAAGGAGCAGTAGGAAATGAGATAGTCATGAGCAAAGGTTGTTAAGCTGTGTCCATTTCCTTAAGTGGCTGACAGCAGTTTATGGCTGTAAATGTAGCCGCAAGCAGTAAAGTTGATTGGAAAGCAATGAATGACACCACCAGCTGTAGCTTCATTATTTCAGCAAGCATTAATAAATTATTCGAAGTTTTCCCTTTACATGTTCCTGTGGATCTCAAAGTAAGCTGACACAGGTTAATGTCAACGATAACTATTTCCACTTGGCTAATCTGCTAGCTCAGCTAGCCTTAGCTTCAGTGTCCATTCGGGGCCAAATTAAGGTCCGTATTAACTTAACATTTATCATTTAACTCTACACACAATCCCCTGTCATTAAAGATGACTAAACAGACAAAATAACGCTGATCTCTCGCTTGACCACAGCAGTCACATACCGTTAGAGTCTCCTAGCGAAAAGGGGACCTCTCCACTGTCCAGGATGCTGAAGCCTTCGTCGTTTTCAATCCCCGCAATTTCGCTCTCCTGCTGGGCCAGAAAAGCGGCAGCAGGATCCTCCTCCGAGCCTACACCGTTTCCAGCAGTAGGCGCGTTCAGCATGTCAAAATCGTCCATGTTGTGTGTAATGGTAGGGGGTTAAAAGTGTGAAACAGCGAACTGGTATAGCACCTCACTGAAACCGATGAGACCAGCGGGAAGAAGGACGAAAGGGGAAAAAAACGCTAAAAGCTGAAGAGCGGAAGCAGAAGAGGAACCAATTACATGCAAGAATGGATTACTGGCAGTGTTGATAACCAATCATATAACAGCTGCCTCAAAATTCAACCAATCAAATCTTTGAAAGCGCTGCATATGGATCCCATGACCCGCTGCGTGCTGCTGTCAGAAATGTGATTAAAAAAAAATCAGCAGTAAAATTTTATCTGCTGCACGTTTAATGTTTCAGATGTTGGCGTAGTCAGGCCTGTGTCACTGGTATTAATTTGTAGAATAAGGGAAAAAACATGAATTTATTTTGTGCAAATCCAAAAATACGGGTTATTTTCTGTAATGAAAGAAAATGCAGATTTCCGTTGTACCATTGCAAATTACATCTATTTTCTTAAGGTATCCATTACCCTCTACCTTTACGGGGCCTGCTATAACTTTAATTCCCCACACCCCGAGGCTGCTTATCCCGTGAATCACTGTGGGAAAATGGTATTGATTTTAGTTTCATCAGGTCACAGATCCCTTCTTCCACTTTGCTCCAGTCTTAAAAACTAGCAGGTTTTTTCACCTTTCTCTGTCACTATGGCAGCAGTTGTGTCCAGCCCAGGTATAATGCCGCACTGGTTAATTATTCACAGATCAGGCAGTTTCAAAGGGCTCAGGTAGCACCTGACTCAAGTTATAAAGCTGGGTACAACTATTGTTTTAAAACACAGGAACAATGTTGGAGTGATTCAGGAAACACAGATAATTTATTGTTAGAGTAATTTAAAGATACAACTTACCAAGGTTTAAAAACGACACCACTGGCTTGACTTACTAATGACAATAGATAATATTGTTATGTCCATAAATAATAACTTATGTTCTTTCACTGAAATGTATTAATATGACACAAATAACCCTGCTAAATTTAAACCAACATCCCAAAATAAAGATCCACTTTGCCCAACAAAATTATGCATACATTTTTAGAGCAGCTTATCTTTTTAATACTTGCCTTTTGACACTGGATGCAGGCTTGGCTTGTTGACATTATAAGTTATCACTAATGGTAAATAGAATTCGTTCTTATATAGCATTTTTCTACTCTACATGAGCACGCAAAGAACTTATATTTATTGACTTTTGCTTGAGGGAAGTCTTGTAAAGTTAAAACAGTCAGTAACCAGGAGGCACAAAACAGGTGTCAGTTTCATGTCTCCCTGTTGTTGACAGTAAAACCCCCTAAAAACCTCCTGGCAAAAAAAAACCCTTGCATGTTTGGTAATTAAAAGTTCTTTATTACACAAATATTAATTCCACAATGTTTACTAAGTCTCCAAAGGGCTTTTCCTTTTGAAGCTGTCTTAAAGTCTGTGTAATTGATCTCTCTATATGTTCTATACTCAGTTTGGACCCCCTTTTGAATTCAGAACTGCCTTAATTCAGATTCAAATAGATGCAAAAATCTTGAAACACTGCAGGCAAATCTGCTGTTCCACCACATCCCAAAGGTGGTGTATTTGATTGAAGTCTGGTGACCGTAGAAGCCATTTGAGCACAGTGAACTCTGTAATGTTCAAGAAACCAGTCAGAGATGATCTGAGCTTTGTGATATGGTACATTTTCCTGCTGGAAGCAGCCATCAGAGGATGGGTACACTGTGGTCATGAAGGGATGGCTATTGTCAGCAATATTCTGGTAGACTAGGTGTTTAAACAATATTCAATTGGTACTAAAGAACCCAAACTGTTCCAAAATTAAATAAACCCCCTACACACTGCCAGCCTGAACGGTTTATACAAGTCAAGATGGAGCCATAATTTCATGCTGTTCATGCCATATTCCAATCCTACCATCACAATGTTGCAGGAGGAATCAACTCATCAGACCAGGCAACATCTTGCAATTTTCTGTTGTCCAGTTTTGGTAAGCCCATGTGAATTATAGTCTTAGTTTCCTGCTGTTGGCTGACAGAAGTGACACCTGGTGTGGTCTTCTGCTGCTGCTGCTGCAGTCCATCAGCTTCAACGTTTGATGTGTTGTACGTGCAGGCACGCTCATCTGCATACCTCAGTTGTAACGTGGTTATTTGAGCTATCAGCTTGAAGCAGCTGGACCATTCTCCTCTGACCTCTGGCATCAACACGGCATTTTCACCCAGAGGACCACCGCTCGTGCAGGAAAAATCACAGTAGGCCAGCAGTTTCTGAAATACTCAGACCAACTCATCTGGTACTAAAACCAGTGTTCAAAGCCACTTAAATCACCTTCTGATGCTAAGTTTGAACTTCAGCAGGTCATCTTGACCATGTATACATGCCTAAATCCACTGAACTGTAGCCATGTGATTTCATGATTAGACATTTGTGTTAATGGGCAGTTGAATGGGTGTGCCTAATAAAGTGTCTGGTAAATATCTGTCAATCCCAAAGGTTATCTGGTTAGTGCAAGAGCCAGAAATAAGTGCTCAGCATTTGTGGGAATTCCTTCAAGTCTGTTGGAAAAGCATGTCAGGTGAAGCTGGAAAGAATGCCACAGGTGTGCCAGGACCTTAAAACAAGAGGAAGCTACTTGGAACTACATAAATTATATTTAAAAACATTTTTTGGACCAACACAAACCAAGAAACCTCCATACAAATGCATCTACAGCTCACAAACCATGTAATACAATAACAATAGCAATACATACAAACCATACTGTATATTTTATATCTTTATATCTTCAAAACAGTTCTGTGGTAATACAACTTAAATAATTAAAAAAATATTAATCAGGTCAAATTCATTCTTAAGTCCTCATTATACTGTAGCTAAAACAGGGACAACAACAACCAGCTTTGATCGAGTTTGGCAACTCTAGGGGTCACCTGTGCTGTCTGGCATGTTGATAGTGAATCCTTTAGGTCCTGCGAGTTCCTTTGCAGTATTTATAGTAAGGCAAGGTGTCTGCAGTTGGGGACTGCCACTCCATTGAGGGGTATTCTTTGTGTAAGTGGGTGGTACATGTCAACAATATCAACAAAGCAACGGAATCTGATAATTGCTGCCATTTACTTCACTCACAAGTAGTTTTAATGTTGTGACAGACTGGTGTATACTTCCAGTTATAGAACACCACTTTAAATGACTTAAATCAATAACAAAACACAGAACTTTAACATAATAACTGGGACAGCACCCTTATCTCAAAGAGAGATACAACTGAAAATGAAAGTCATACAGGATTTATAGAAAACTAAAGAATTCATTAGCTAGAATAATAAAAAAAAAAAATGCTACAAAAGCATTTTCAGCAATACCGTATTTTCCGGACTATAAGTCACACTTTTTTTCATAGTTTGGCCGAGGGTGCGACTTATACTCAGGAGCGACTTATATGTGAAATTATTAACACATTATTATATAAATTATACGTTTTCAACTCCATACTTGCCATCATCCCTGGAGGCTTAACCAAAATACTCCAGCCACTTGCCAT
Organism: Cichlasoma orientale; assembly: GCA_034780415.1. Lineage (NCBI taxonomy): Eukaryota > Metazoa > Chordata > Actinopteri > Cichliformes > Cichlidae > Cichlasoma > Cichlasoma orientale. The sequence goes on from JAVDPK010000758.1 coordinate 333,276, forward strand.
CTCCGTGAACCGGAGCTTTAAGGCAGTCTTGCATAACCTGTGGATGATGCATCATCAGTGCCTCCGGAGCGACTTATAGTCCGAAAAATACGGTAATTTGGTCACATCTGAAATGAGGTTTCTATAATGAAAAACTTTTCCATCCACTCACATCACAAGCACAGCAGAACGGTGCAAGCTTGTACAAGTCATTTTGGCATAAATTTGCATTTGTACTTCACCCAAAAGCAAATTCATAAAAACCTTTAGAGATTTATTAAACCTTGACTATGGTGTAGGCACTGTACAAAGGAGAGGTGGGATTTCTGGTCTGTGCAATGGACCCACTTCATGCATGTTTCCAGGTTCTAATCTACCAAACAGATTTGAACTTTGGAAAAATAAGTGCTCGTATGTTTGCGAATGACACAAGCAAAAAAAAAAAAAAAAAATTGTGTGCAGTACTAGTACAAATTTGTACTTTATACTTCAATATATCCTTCTGGTTGCATAGTCTAACACCATGCTGGCTGCTCCAAGTAAAGCAGGTTCTTCCAAGTCTGATGTTACAACCTTGATGTTCTGGACAGAGAAGAGGGCTCTCTGCGAGATGATGTGCTGTACTGGGACCTGGTAGTAAGAGGCCAAGACTCCAGACAGAACCACCTGTGAAGGGTTGACTGTGTGCAGGATGTTGATGATGCCCACACCTAGCGCTGTGGCGGCTGCAAAGAGTAAGGAAACATAGGAAAGTTATATTTTTAAAAAAATCTCTTTATTTAATTGATATTTAAATTGATCTACAGTTTAAATATATATTGTCATCTGGTTTTAGTTCAGACCAAAATGACAGGTCAACTTCTTCTGTTTACACCTGTTTACCTGATTTTGAGGTCACTGATGTTTTATACTTTTATAAAAACAAAAGGGGAGATACTTATCATGGTAACACATATACCCACTATAGTCAAACAAAATGAAGTCTGAAGTTTGATTCTATTGGACTGAAATCTTGTGTGTGTTGGTGCCCTTTGAGCCAACCTTTGTTCAGAATAGCAGCAGCTTTGGAGTTTCCCATTCTGGCTGCCTCGATAAGATCTTTAGCAGTGACTGACTCCGAGATCTTCATATCCATCCCCTCCACCTTCAACTGGTCCGCTGAAAGAAAAAGGAAAAGAAAAAAAATACACACCACCACACAGGTCACATGTATGAACATAAATAACAGTTAATGAAATGAAACTGACTTCACAGCACAAGAGACTGACAGGAACCAGCATTACACAGCTTACAGGTTTTTTTTCTAGCTAATTCCAACCTCACTGTTTACCAGATTATCGTATGATCGTTTTTAATGTGAAGCTGACGCAGCAGCATAAAGAATTTGACTCCAGTAGTGACTACAAGCATTCTTCAAAATTCTGACATATTTGGCTATAATATTTCACTGACCCAAGATACAACATCCCAGGTAGACATTTGTCAAAGATTAGCTCCTTCATAATTTATTATTTAGGTTTTATATATATATTTTTTTTTTTTTTTTTTTTTTTTTTTTTGCATGGATAAACAATCACTCACCGTCATGCAGCTTTTTGGCCTCTCTCTGAAGCGCCATCCCAGATGCATAGGCCTCTATGCAGCCACGGCTGCCACATGTACAGTCTGGGCCTTCCAGTGAAACCATGATGTGACCCAGCTCAGCAGCACAGAAGGTACTGCCGTGGACCAACTCATTGTGATGGATAATTCCTCCTCCAATACCTACACAGAGCCAAGAGGTTTACTTCCTGAGGCTTTCAATCAAAATAACCAGCCAATTCAACTTAAGCCAATAAATAACATTTAATAGAGGCTTTAATAAAGGCTATACATCATCATCATCATCATCATCATCATTTGTTTCAAATGAAAAATGAACTGTTGGCCTATAGAACTCTGTTGGCCAATGTTTGACTTGTACAATATGTGATTTACATCTGCAGAATTTTGTGTAGATTTATCCAATGAATCCTTGTAACAAGTTTCAAAAGATTCAGCCAATAAATAAGGGAGAAGCAATCACTGAAGTTAAACATGAATGTACTGTCTATCTTAAAAATGTAAAAAAAAAAAAAAGTGTTTAAAAACAACAACAAAATAAAAAATTTATTTATCTGGTTTCTACCTGTTCCTGTGATCACAGTGACAAAGGTTTCCACTCCCTTGCCGTGACCAAACTTCTTCTCGGCCAGCGCAGCGCAGTTTCCGTCATTGTCGACCCAGACAGGCAGGTGCAGGGCGTCTGATATGGGTGTTCTCAGGTCCACAGAAGACCACTCCTGGATTAGTTTCGTGGAGTGTAGGACCACACCGTCTTGTGGGTTTACACGCCCCCCGGTGGACACTCCTAAAGAATAGAAATTAAATTTGAAAGATGTTTTTCCCCCCACTGTGGAATGTATTTGAACGTGTGTGTGTTTTTTTCATACCAGCACCAAGTATTCTACAGTTATGACCCACAGCATCCCGCATGGCTTCTTTGCACATCTTTAACATGAGATCCATCCTGGCCTCAAAAGTCCTTGGATTGGGCTGACAGTATTTCTTCACTATCTTGCCCTGGAAAACAAGTAAAAAAAAAAAAAACCTTAAGTATTTAAATTAAAGTGTTACTGACAGCCACTTAAAAACAATGCCAAAGTGAGAATTGCAACCTAACAGATAAAAGTTTTATGAAATGGAAGTAAAAATAATTCAAGCTTGAAGTTCAGTATCTAGGCAGCCTACTCTCATGCAGACGATAGCCACTCTGAGGTTGGTCCCTCCCATGTCGATAGCCAAAGCACTCTGGGTCTCCAGGATGTGATCAATGTCCTGGGAGATCGGATCTTTGACAGGGGGAAAGCAGAAGGTCTTTTGGAGGGGCTCATCCAGGTCAATGGAACGCAGAAACTTGAGAATACGAGGCACTGCGTTGCCATCACCATAAATCTTGGAGCTGATTTAAACCAAAAAAAAAAGAAAGAAAAAAATTTGTATTCGTGAAACTGCCACAAACGTTTTGCATCATAATGCTAATACACAGATATAATTTCTGTTTGTTTTGGCCCTGACCCCAAGTACTGCTCAGTCTGATCCATTATTACAAACATTTTTTTGTTTCTTTTCTCAACCATTTTTTTTCTGTCGCAGTGATTCTGCGATGATGGTATTTTTCAAGGGTAACTTGGAAAATCTGCCTTACAGGTTCACAGTCTGGCAAACTAATTTTATCTTCTTTGTAAGACTGCACACAAAAATCTTAATATTAATACTCCTGGCTAGAAGCCCATCTTCACTCTCAAAATACAAGAGAAAGTGATGCATTTCCTTGAAAATTTGATTAAAAGAAAAAACCAAATACCACAGGCCATTGGCTATAAATTGCTAATACTACCCAGTCATATGTAAAAGTACTAATGCCATTAAGTGACCCACTTCAAACTTCAACAAAAGAGCAGTAAATTTAGGTCAGAGTAATGAGTAATATCACAAACTAACCACCTCCTATTACCAGTTTTAATTCACTTTTTATTTAAATAAATACCTTTATATAAATATGTAACTATACATACTTGTGAGTAATTTCAAACTGAATTTCTGTTATTACTGCGGCCCCCCTGCAGTGGGCCACGGCCCACACTTTGGGAATCACTGCTGTAGTAATCACGGCCTTTAATAAATACGACACTGTTCAGCAGGAAAGTCAGGATAGGAATGCATAACTATACTGTACCATTAAAAGGTTTAACAAGTACTGTCTGACTCAGTTGACAAATATGCAAATTCATGTTTAAGCAAAGAGGATTTAGAAAAAAAAGAAAAGAAAAAAAGCTGGCTCCACAACTGAGAAAGACACACCTGTCCGTCTGTCATAAATACACTGTTGAAACCATGTGCAACAGGACTTCATTTCAACCGATACTGTGATGCAAGACATTTAAAGCAGTTCTCCTTTCAAAAGAAGACTTTGTAAATAAAACTAAAAGCAAATGTTGGAAAGTAACGAGAGATGATATGATGAGAAAACGTCTAGATACTGTCCTCACAATGAGTAAAAATCATCAAAACCAAAAATGAGTGCTCATTTAAAAAATATATATATACTTTCAGAAAAAGTTCAACTGTAGGACAAAGACCCAGAGACACAGGAAGGTAATGTGCTGGTCATACCAGGGGTATCTCTTTCCAAACTGGAGCTCCAGAGCATGGTAGATTTTATTGTGAGTGTCGGCATCTCTGACATGTAGAACATTTTCACCTGGCATAAAAAGAAATGCCATCAAGTTAATAAGAAAAACAACCTTAGTCAGATTAATTGATCAGAATAGTATGAATTGCTAGTACAAGGAAAATAACCTTGATATTTTTGTCCTCCAGTATTCAGCACAACAATAACTTGTGACAGGCAGGAAGTGACCTTTATGAAAAGATTAATCACATTTCTGCCCTTTCTTGCTAAATCTTATGCTGCTTAATCCCAGCAAAAGAAGTCTCAGTAGGAGTATAATGACCCAATTATCTACTAATGGCACTGGGTGTTTTGCCTCCTTTGAGATGCTCAAGGACAGCCTGGCTGCTTGTAGATAGTGCAGATCCATGGTTTCCTTATCATGATGGGAAGACCATTGCTCTTGTAACCTGTGTTCATCTGTTGTCCTTAATATCACGTAATGTTTCATAAAAACAAACATGGATTTATAAGATACTTTTCAGTATGTGCCTTTCTTTGGCTCCTGTGAGCCGTCATCAATGATCTTCTGTAAGCTCATGACTCAGAACTATGGCAGTTTTCTGTTACACCTACCCGTCTCTCTGCCAGTTTGTCTTGTTCCCAGGTTAATGACTGGTGTGCCGAAAGCCCCGGCCTCTCGAACGCCACAGCTGCTGTTTCCAATCATGCAGCCAGCATGGGAGACGAGCTGTATGAACTGCTCAAAAGGAATGTGCTTCACTGCTCGGAAGTTAGGGTGTTGCTCAATGCCCTTCTTTCGCATAACACGTACCATCTCCTTACTTCCTGTTTACATGAGAAGTTGAAGTGACAGGAACACTGATTTATTAAACTAATGAATTAAAAAAAAAATTCTTTGAAAGTGCTTATACATAATGTTAATTCTAGTTAATCTAAGTTCTACTTTAACAAAAACACTCATATATAGTAAAGTAAAACATGCTTTTGTTATTTCTGTCACAACTTTTTTCCATATTTTTACCGTGCCACAAATGTTTGGAAAACAGGACTGTAAAAATTGCAGCAACGGTGACCAACAAAGGCGGCTTACCGGCATCAATGTTAGGAAAGAGGATGAGGGTCGTCTTGTTGAAGGAAATCAGTGCATCCAGCATCAGCCCATAGATCTTAATAGAGTGCTGGATGTCTGTAGTGACTGGGTGCTGAAGTGCCACAATATAGTCACTGTCCTGTACTTTGTCACCTGCAACATGAACACATCCCATAAACAAACAGACTAATTTCTCATTCATTTTTTTGTCCCGTGAATGTAAGTCTGCATACCTAACCAGCTTTTGATGATATCCATGTAGTCCTCTCTGTGATGAGACGACAGCAGTTTATCATACGAAGGGCAGCCAGCAAGGAGGATACGCGAGTGGTCCTCACACATGGCAATGAGGTGCTGCTCTGCCATACGTGTACAGCAGGCGTGATAATGGGCCAGTTTACTGATGGCATGGCGGATTGAGTCATCAATTGTACCACTAACCTGGGAAAATTACCACAGGATAGAATAAGACAAAAGACCTGTTGGCTTATAGAGCTCTGCTGTCAAATGTTTGACTTGTACAATATGTGATATATTTGATCCAACACTGTGCTGATACGGTTTCATCTTTTACTAATTTAGAAAATTCCTTAAAACTTTTTTTTAAATAAGTAAAAAAAAAAAAATCGAAAATCCATCTCCCCTGTGTTGTAGAGCCTTAGCCAAATGCACCAAGGTTCAGAAGACTTTAAATATAAATGACAGAGGAGTAGCAAATTTAGCAAAATTTCACAGACGACGGACAGACGAACGGCTCTGTATCGTCTGTCCTCGACAGCGAAGCTAAAAAAAAAAGTATCATACTTGTCTCTGAGGCAGCAGACTATGCTCAACAGACGGTTTCTCACCTCTCCTCCCTCCAGGTGAAGTATTCTAATATTCATTAGCGCTGCTGCAGTCGCTAAAGCAAGAGCATCAAAACGGTCACCATGTACGACCAGGATGTCAGGGTTCAGTCTCTGAAGAACATCAGGGAGTTTTACAAGTGCCAGCCCGACGCTTTCCACCATGGCCGCCTCATCCTCTCCTCTCACAATAGTGTGGAGCTTCGAGCCAATGTCAAAGTCATCCTGCTCAATCATCCGAAATGTGTTCCTGCAAAAAAACAAAGAAAACATTATAGGGCCCATACTGTAAAACAACTGTATGTGTTTTAATAAACTGAGTTGTAAACTAATTATTGCCACATCTCTACTTCCACCACAACTGCTCTGCCAGCTTTACAAACCAACAAGAATTTTCGCCAGTTTCTAGGTTTAAAATAGATAACTATAAGGTTAAAAAGAAAAAAACGGAATAATTCCAGCCACCTCACTGCAAAACGGACAGTTGACTCACAGTCTGTCATTTTTATTTAGCCATTACAGTGATTCATGCTAATTAAATCTAATGTAATATAAAGTTATAATGTTTTGGCCATGAGCAAAGAACCCAAAGCATTCTTGTTTACAAGTGCCAGCCCAACACTTTCCATGACTGCCTCATTGTTGGTTCCAAAAGCGAGAGCAATCGTCCTCATGCACACCAGGCATCTGATTTTTTTTCCCCTTTACATTTGAGTACAACGGTAAGACAGAAAAAACATATACTATGTTGAACAAACCCTTCAGTAAAGATAAAACTGATAGCTATTAT
>JAVDPK010000758.1:363010-379978 GCA_034780415.1 Cichlasoma orientale
TCTTCTCTTCTCTTCTCTTCTCTTCTCTTCTCTTCTCTTCTCTTCTCTTCTCTTCTCTTCTCTTCTCTTCTCTTCATTATATTGCTAAGTGAGTAATGATTTCCATTTTAAATTTCCATCACTGTCGGGCACTTTTCACTCTTGGCTCTTCCTTTGATTTTTTGTTTTCGTACAGTTTTGAGAAGAGACAACATGTTGTTTATATGCATTTGTAAATACAAGAGTAAAATCAAAGGCTGGATTGGAAGAACGCTTCTGACTGACTAAGCAAAACTTTAGTAATAGGAGCCATTAACTGTACGGCAGACTTGGATTGCTTTGAGGCGGAAAGATCAGAAAGATAAAAATCTGTGTGTACATTTTATTTGTATTTTGTGTTAAATGTTATTTAAACTTTAGAATTTTAACAGAAATAAGCTCCAGCTTCAGTATTTAGGTACATTTTTAGCTTTTATTACACTCACCAAATGCTGCAGTGGGCCTATGATTGTGAGATGTCTGTAAAAGCCTATAAAGTCTGCTCGGTAGCTACCTGTTTTGACAGTGTTTTTTTTTTTTTAGTTCATAGAGAGAACAGTACTGTATGAAACTCTTATCCCATCAGTCAACCAGTCATTCAGCATTTCAGTCAGTCACACTCAGTGTCTGCTCACTGCATGAAGCTGTGATGCCTTTACGCATTGCAGCAGTACACACCTCCCTATGTCTGGGGCTTCAGAGGTTGATGGACACGCACACATGCGCACGCAGACGCACACACAAATTACATGCAATCCCTCAACTGCCCTCCCCTCCTTCCTTCCCTCGCTTCCCCCTCCTCCTTTCATTCTTTCAGCATCTCTGAGGACCTCAGAGTGCGGCAGGGATGATGGACAGCAGACTAATATCCAAAGAAAACCACCCCTCCCCTCTGACTTCACAGAATAGCCGGAGAGAGGCCAGTATGCCCTTCAGAAAAAAAAAAAAACATGACCTACCACAGTAGAGAGGAAATGCCGGCAATGATACAGCACCAAGAAAAAGGGGTGTGCTGAAAAATCATCAATATTGTAATCTGTTCTTTAAAATATGAATACTGAACATCTGCTCTGGAGACACAGATAAATTTGGCATTCCATTGTCATACAGTTATCACCCTATGAATGCACTGATTCAATGGGGGCTTTAAGTAAGACGTGTAGTTTTACTTAGAGTCCCCAGTGAATCATTTTATTTAATATTTTTAGCCCACAATTATGGAAGCAGAATGGATATTACAGCTTTAACATTGTGGAGATCATTAAAGGTACCTTTGACAACACTCAGGAGGTGATGCATGAATCCTGTGTGCTATTTTAGGATAGTAACTATGTAAAAAGTTGCTTGGGTCTGCAAGGGGATAGGAATGAGAGCAGGGTTATCATAAAGGAAGTACCATCTATTATAGATATATGAATGAATACAAATAACAGTACAATACAAGTAACAGAATTATTTAATTCTCTCAGCCGTTTCCTCAGCAATAAAAGAAGTCAGTTCTTAAATGGACTACATTTAATGAATGAACTTGTTTGTTTGTTTTCTTTATTGTTGTTTTTTAATAGCCATCATATGATCACAGCTGCAGAGTTTTCTGCAATTAAATTAACAGCTACCTTTTTTTTCTTTCCTCAACTCTTTCCTCACGAAATGGCATAGCAGCACTAACTTTCTTTCTGTGCCACAATCCTCCTTATACTCAACAGCAGTGGTGCCATAAGGCAGAAATTTAGCATCCACTGTGTTGAATTTTACTATCAGCTTCTATATTTCCTCGGGTGCCAGCTTGAGTAGACCAGGTCGAGGTATGCATTTCTACCATGGACACATGCACTCACGGGTAAAAAAACAAACAAAGAAAGACTAGTTATTGTAATAATCACAAATTGAAGGCCATTGCTGATTCTCCTCCAACATGGATTTTGTTTATTGTATGCACTCGTATCTATTCTTTGATAAGAGTTTATGCCCATATACCTTCAAACCTAACAACATTCCTGTCAGCCTCAGCTGTCTGTTGTTTTTATTGCTAATTGGCAAATGTTAAGCTAACTCTCTAAGCATCCGTAGTATTCACTTATTGTGCCTTTACGCAGCTTGTCTTAAAAGCTCCCTGAAAAGCCTTCAGTTGATCCAGAATGCTGATGCGAGAGTACTGACAGGGACTAGAAAGAGAGAGGATATTTCTCCCATATTGGCTCCTCTTCATTGGCTCCCTGTTAAATCCCTGTTATATGTTCATGACAGTACAATTAGAAAAAGACTCAACAAGTAATGTTTATTTGGAAGCCACTTTGCAGTCATTGAACTGACCCTGAGCTCCTCTGTATTCTAGAGTCCAATTTGAGGCCATCTTTCCAACAGCTAAAGCATGGCCAAAACTGGGTCAAGCAACAGGACAATGATCCCAAGCACACCAGCAAATCTACAACATAATGGGGTTGGACTGGCCTAGTCACAGACCTCAACCCAATTGAAACGCTGTGGTGGGCAGTGCATAAACAAATGCCTGCAAACCTCAATGAACTGAATCAGCTGTACAGAAAATGGGCCAAAATCCCTTTACAATGACATGAGAGACTGATAGAGTCATTCAGAAAATGATTACTTCAAGTTATTGCTGCTGAAGCTAGCACTACAAGCTATTGAATCATGAGGTGTACTTAGTTTTTCACAGGATTGAGTGTAAGCCCTCATCCAAGTAAAAAGAAACACACTAGTGATGGAGGACAATCACAGGACGAGCTTTGTGAGCATGCGTGCAGCTGTTGTTAGTGAATGTTTTTAGGTTATAAACTGCGTGATGGATGCGTGTGCCAGAGTGCGCTGACTGGACACAGCTTCCCATGTCTTGATTAATTGATGGGAGATTCAACAGTACAAGCTCCCTTTGGTGCGTTTTGTTCTCTCTGCCTGTCTGTCTCACCATGTGTGCAAAATGTGTCAAAGTTACAACGGGAGGGGAAAAAAAGCAGGGGCATTTTAAGGACTTACAAGGGCAGAAAAGAACTGGAGGTTTAGTAGGCCTATAGCATCTGAAACAAGATTAATTTCACGTGATAAATACATTCTTTGCCCTTTATGTGGCTCATCTCCTAGGGCGAGTACAAGACAAGGACCTGCAGATAGGCCAGAACAATTAAGAGTTTCTAGCTGTAAAAATATACAAAGGCTTACAGTCACAGAAGTCCAAATAGTAGTACAGCTTGACACCAAGGCACAGACAAATAGATTCAGGAGGCTGTAAAACTGTGGCACAGAGCAATACAAACAAGCTGACAAGGAGAAAGAGCAAATGCAGCGGTGTGGCGATAGGCAACTGGGGAACAGGTGAATATGTGGAATTGGACTGGTGGGAAAACTGAGGGAAACTATGGGGGTGGAGAGTGGCAAACTAAGCCCAGAGCCTAAGAAATTTCAGAACTGACCTGATCCAGCTGCTGTGGTACCTCGATCAGCTTGCTGGATATTTTTTGGCTTCAGAAGTATTGTTCACACAGACTGTAGTTGCTGTGGCTCAGAATAAAGAGCAGGCTGTCCACCATACGTTGGCTGATTGATCTCAAACTCTTCCAGTCCATAGGTTAAAGAGGAAGATACTGAATCCTCATCTGAATCATGAATCATCCATTAGTGCGTAGGTGTGAGTGATAAAAGCACTCTGCATAGCGTATATAATAAAGCTCTGCATAAGCATGTGTGAATGTGACTTATGAATGGTCAATAAACCAAAAATATACAAGTTTAGACTGTGAACAAAAGTCACGGCACCTCCCTATTCAATTTCTAGCATTGCCACAACTTTCTATAAAGACCCCAGCAATTCAGTACGTTCCTGTGACTGATAGGCTCAATAAAACAATGTAAATTCAACAGTGTGATTTATGGCACAGAAAGAGAAAAATCTACTTGTGACTTCAGTAGAGAGCTGTAACATAACATTATGTGCTGCTGCCGCATCTCTTTTCTCCTGCCAAGAAAATATTTTTAAGGGGCTGTTGAGACAGCTGACATTGCACCTCCCAGGTCTGACAGCCGAAGATTAAATACAAATATTTCAAAATATCTTAAGGGCTTAGTTTTACCTGCCAGAAAACTAAATGGTTGCTTCTCAAAATCTTTATCCTAATTACTTTTAAGAGCCTTCATTATCACTTATGATTTTGATAAGTGGATTTAAGATAGAGTGAATGAGATGTCATGTGAAAGGACTTTATGGAGCATGTTAACCCATTTTAGCATACTGTTTTGGTTCAGCCTCACCACTATCATCAACCTCGCGGCCAGCTGCAGGAAGCTGTTTCATGCAAATAAGTTCTAATAATCCCACCAAATCACAGACAGATGCAAACTGTTAACTTGCTGTGAACATGGTGGAACATTTTAGGAGCTCAGCGATATGTGGTATGATGTGCAAACTGTATATAAAAGATGGACATTTACTGATGACTTTAGCTTTATGGCCCTTAACATCTTTTTTTGTTTGGTTTTTTTTTTTTTTTGAGTGCATTGCAAATAAATAGATACTTTAATCCCTGAAGGTTGTCATTTCAGTAACATGTTAAAAACTTGTTCTACTACACCAAGCGGATAAAATATATTATCCCGCTTCTTTCTACAGTGCAGTGGTTAGCACCGTCAGCTGATGTTTCCTCCAGGAGCTCCCGCTTCCTCCTACAGTCCAAAGACATGCATGTTAGGTTAACTGATAACACAAAATTGGCCGTGGATGAGAGGCAGATAAAGACACAGAATAAAGAATGTGAAATGCGGCTTGCAGTCTAAAGCGCTTTGAATGGTCAGAAGTGCTATAAATGCCAGTCTTTAGACACTATGAAGTGCTTTTAATTAAATTAAATCAGTTAATAAGTTTGTATTTCTGTTGTTTGCACGTTGTATGAACTGAATTAACAAATACTGATAACAAACAAATCAGGAGTCTGGTTTTGAAAGCATCTTATATGACTTGCATGTTTTTGTGGTCATTTCAAGTTAGAGCAGGTTTGAACGTTTGTATTTATGTATGAATTCTTTTTATTATATTCTGTGCAGTATTCTCTACTGTGGTTACTTTCTCTTTGATTACACAATAAAAGCAACTTCGAATTCTTTGAAAGGTGAATAATAATGAATTAAGAGCCAATCAATTAGGAGGTGTGAGGATATTAGCTGAAAAGAGCCAGTGTTATTATACTCCTTGCATGTTGTATGGTGGTAATTTAATTTACTTACTGTTACGTTTTTGTTTTTGTTTTTTTAACGTTGCAAACGGATGAATGGATGATGAAGTTTGGAAACTAAATATAACCTCAGGTTAGCCGGTATTACATGCATGAGCATCCCTCCTCCCCCCTCCCCTTCCCTCTCCTTCTGCACGTTCTTCCCTCGTCCTGCAGGAATAGTCTCTCTTCCTCCACCGCTGCAGCCCGGAATGTCCGCAAATTGAGAACCGCGCAGTGAGACCCAGAGAAAAACACAATCCGTCCTTTAAGACGCACGACTTGTGTTTTGTGCCTTCCCTTTGAAGGAGAGAAGACGAAGCTTTCAGAAGGGACTTGGAGGAGGATCAAAAACAAGGTAAAGGATGTCCCGAACAACCATGTACGGGACAGGGTGCGTGATAGGTCCGGGCACTTGGTAAAGGATCCATCCACTTAAAAAACAAAGGCATGTGTGTAAGTTATTCCACCTGAAAATAGTAGGAGATGTATGGCTCTAAGCTTGTAGAGTAGGAAGTACATTCTGTACATGAACTGTGGCGAAATGCTGCACCGCACTAGTCAATAATACTGTATTAACTGTAAGGGTTCATATAAGGAGAAACAAAAGGTGCTGCTAAGGAGGAGGAAGGAATCCAGGAAATGTTTTGAGCATTTGAAAATAAAATCGCCGACGAGCCCGCGATGCCGCAACCGTGCAGCAAGTTTTCAAGTGGATTTTTTTTTCCCCTGCTAGCCTGCATCGCAATGTCAGTGAGATGGTGTAAATGCTGCAGAACTCCATGTGGTTGTTATGTCCTAAAAGGAATGTGACAAAACATAAAGTGTAGTAAGGTAGGTTTAAACACAGGCTGTGAATTCTATAGAAACATCAATGGATATTAGAATCTTTTCAAATGACTATAAATCGTCTTGAGGTCTGTAAGCCCCTCAGCAGCAGCATAGTGAACCATAGCTTTTTCTGTATAAAGTTAAAAATGTACCTTTGATTTTTCCCGAATAACTGCAAATCCCATTTACAGGATTATTACAGGGATAAAACAGGAAGTAAAATGCCCTAATTACCAATATTATAATTACTTGCAAATAAGAATCAGATGTACTATTAGAAATTAGGGGAACGTATACTAAAAGTAGGGTGGTCATGCTTTATAAGACCCATGCACTGACACAAATCATGCCTAGATTTGCTCATCTTTGACCCTGTCTTTGTTTGCCCTTGTTTCTGATTCTGGGAGTTATTTCCATGAGGACAGATCGCAGGCAGTCTGGCGCTGTCAGCATAAATCTACACAAGATGGAGCGCAGTTGTAAATTGAGGGCACAGGTGCCTCAACAAAACTCAGGACACCGTGTTGTCCTGGAGGGTAAAGATGCTCATAGCTTAGCCGTCCTTTCTGCTCCTTGTTTTAGTCACATATCTAGCATTCCTTGCTTTACTATAAAATTAGAAAGGCTCATTTTGGTGGTGTTAGGTGCTCCTTTGCCAAACAGGGACACTGTGTCCCTACAGAGACACAGTAGAAATGATGATGTACCTCATCATTTCTACTCTCCGCCCCATCCCATCAAACTTGTGTAAGAAACATTGGAGTGAAACAGCGATCTTCATACAGTCACAGCTTGTGTATTCTGTCCCTCTGGCTGCAGGTCTGTCTCAGTAACGTGACCACTGAAGGAGAAGAACACAGAACTGCTTCATCATGAATTTTGTAATGAAAGCTGCGCTGGGAGGTGAGTAGACTGCCTAGCGTGAGGTTGATTTAACAGCACTGCAGCGTAAAGGATTTAACGGGATGCTCAGCAGCGGTAGCTGCAGTGTACTAGTACTGGCCTCATAGTTATGGCGACGCTGGGCTGCGATAATCTATCCCGCACCCAACTACTGTCTCCAGCATCACATTTCTTCTTTGTTTTTTTAAGCCAGCATTTTTTCTTTAACAACATAACTTGTTTCAGTAACTGCACCCTGTTGGCCAGTGCTTTGTTATTGTCAAGAATTGCTGAGTGTTTTAACCTGACATGAGCAGAATGACAGAAAGCTGTTGATACGTCGTTGTTTTATATTTTTTGCTTTTCTTGAAGTAGTGTCTTTGTGATCGGTGTCTCAGTCTGTAACTGGGATAAGGGCCGCTGCAGATAAAACAGGAGAGTAGCAGCAGCAGAGGTAGATCTAGTCGTATACTAATAATACACCTGTCAAGTAAAACCCTTGTATCTCCAAAATGTCACCTTCTCAGGACAGAAGCAGCCCTGCTGTAACTTGATTTTAATGCATGAGGCTTTAATACTCAAGCAGACTCAGCTTTTCAAGTCCAACCAGTGGCGCCTTTTGAGGCGAGAGAGATAGAGAAGGGCTGTTTTGCCAAGAATTAGGACTGACTTTTGTCCTTTAAAGCCTTCAGGTATTATCCCTTAGAATATTATCTTAGCTATTATTTGCCCCCTAATTAATCCTCATTATAGCTCTGTAATTCATCCTTCTTGTCAGCTGTAGCTTCAAGGTGAAGGGCAGGAAAGTAGCACCAGTAGTTACAATGCATCAGTTACACTCATACCAGCAGTTGTGCATGATGCTGAGCTGTTGTCCAGGTTACGGAGATGTTAGGCAGCCACAGCTGGAGTAGAAGCATCGCCCCGACTCCTCATTGGGATGCAAAGGATGCAAGCGCTGCCTTGTTCTGCATAGCTCCTGTGACGTGTGGCTGTGCGATGAATTCTTAAATCAACTGCATTGCACTGGATGTAGTTTTGCTCTGCATAGGTTGGGCTGCACTCCCCCTGCAGACTTTGGGAATAGATTTGACAGTGTGGGTGTTTGTCTGTGTGTACTCTGCCTATGCAGGGGGGGATGTTATACAGATCCTGTAAAAGATAGTGTATGCACCAAAAGGACCTAAATTATGGAGAATGCAAAGGCCTGTATGAACAGATACTTATTGAGAAAAAGATGAGAGAGCAAGGATGCAGGAAAAACAAAGTTTGATAATTAACAGGAAGAGTGAAATATTTAATACTGATACCTTCTGGGATGCATTGCTGTTAATGCGTCTGTATTTTTGTTATACAAATTCTATGGTCCTCGTCCAGGTTTACTGCCATGGACACAGTGACCTCTTTCAACAGAAATGTCTGCAAAGCACTGACAGCGCAAAACATCTTTAAAACTCCCTAAGGGGAGGGGAGGGTTAATGAATGAAGGGAGCCAATTAGCCAGTTAATCAATCAGCTCAGCTATCAATCAGGTGCTCATAGCCTGAAAATCAGTAAATCAATATTTGTGAAATGTTCTTTAACTAATTGAGCTGGATCATTGGGTCTCCCTGTGCTTTAGTGGTCTGAACTATTCAGTGTTTGTGGTTTGATTCCAACCAGTGACCTTTGTTATGTGTCAAACCCGTCTCCCTCCCCACATTTCCCTGAGGCTTCACTGACAACTATGAAATAAAAAAACAGCAACCAAAAAAAAGAGCAATATGTTTTATTATCTCGCTGTGCTTTGGAGTGTTATGCAGACATAAATGTTTCCCATACTACTGGGTGGATTGCCATGACATTGTGTGCCGACATTCTTGGTCTCACACTCCTCCTGAGTTTGCTTTAACATTTCTTTGAGCACCAGCATGAGGTTAACTTTCTTGGTTTTGAGAAAAGCATCATTGGATGAACTGCCTTGGCGTTAGGTAACTTACTGCTCCCCTCGTTATATATATTTTTCTTTTTTTGAATCCCCCGATGTTTCATCAAGCACCAACATCAGTTCTAAATTAAATCTGTCCAGCACTGTGCTTAATGATGATATTTAGGAAAGTAGCAGTGAAAATGCTGACTATGCCATAAACGTCACTGTACCAGATTTAAACTTTGCTATCCCCTTCAAAATTGTAACCTTGTGCAGCAAGGCACTACTCCCCGCTGTGTGTGGAACTGTTACTGGAGCCCTGTTCTGTATAATGACAACAAACAGACACCTTGAGGTGACTGGTTGCTGTGATCTGGCGCTATATAAATAAAATTGAATTGAATTAATGGGATCAAGATAAAAAAAAAAAAATCTAATAAAAAAAAAAAGACTTACAGCCTCTAAATGAACAAACACGTGGGTTAAACATTGATATTAAATGGTCAGGATGCACAAGCTGCAATGTGCAATGGTGTCAGTGAAAAACAGGCAACATAGGTCTAGGCTAGCATAGCTAGCTTGGGTAATGGAGTATCTTGTTAGGCTAGAATTTGTTGGACAGAGGAATGGAGACATTCTTCATAACACTATACTATAACAAAACTCTCCACTTTAGCTCAAACTGAGAAAAGGGAAGGAGGGAACAGCTTGTGGTGCTGTTGAGCAATTACTCTTACAAGTAACATTCACCATGTTGGAAAGTGAAGGAGGCAGACAAATAATTAGGAAAGTAAAAAAGAACACTAATAGAAAAAGGGTGAGATAGGGCCATTTGGAAGGGGCTTCGAGTGGCGTCTCCCATGAATAAAAGGGACCAGCTGAGGTGGTTTAGACATCTGATTAGAATTCCTCCACAGTGCCTCCTAGGTGAGGTGTTTCAGTCATGTCCAACTGGGAGAAGACCCAAGACATGCTGGAGAAATTACATCTCTTGGCTGGCTTGGAAATTCTTTGATGTCCCCCCAGAAAAGCTGGAGGAGGTGGCTGGTGAGACAAGGCTCTAAGCACATCTGCTTAGACCCTGCGACTAGTAGAAGATGCATGGATGGATGGATAAAATAGAAATCGCACAAAAATTGGCCCCAAATAACCAGTGATAGACTTGGCCAACCAGCAATAGCAGACACATTTGTCCAGTCATCTGTGACACAGATGGATCTTTTACACTGTGTCAATATGACAAGCCTTGTATTCGAATAATGAATTTTGGCAGAAAGGACAATATTGCAGGGAGCTGGTGGGCAAAAAACCTGAGCTTTTGTTAAGTGCTGTGGGCTACTGATTTTTCATGATGGAAAAACAATTTCCAGTGATCCACATTTCCGTTTGCATTGAATATTCTCTCACATTCTCACGGTGTTACTGTGGATTTCTGAATCGACAGTCCGAAACTGGCGGACAGATCAATAGGGCCGAACGCTGGGAATTTAGAACAAAATCTCAAGGGTCTCACTTCTGTCATGAGGAACCTTGTTCAAGGTCAAGGAGACTTCCACTGTGAAGTCTATTGTTTAGGCTCTGGGTCAAGGGTTAATCCTGGGCCTGTTAATGGAAATTCTTGCAGACTTCAACATGGTGCTCTTCTGCACAATGGTAAAAATCAAATATGAGCATCTATAAGAGGTCACAAAAACACGTGTGCCTGATGTTAATTGCTAAATATTCCCAACTCACAAAAGTTACTGGGGCATTTGTTGCATGTGCATGGAAGATTTTCATCATAGGTTTATATATACTGCTCAAAAAAAATTAAAGGAGCACTTTGAAAACACATCAGATCTCGAAGGGAAAAAATCATGCTGGATATCTGTACTGATATGGACCGGATGGCACATCATTTGATGGAAATTAAAATGATCAACCTACAGAAGGTTGAATTCAAAGGCACTCTGAAAATCAAAGTGAAAAAGATGCAGCAGGCTGCTTCATTTTGATGAAATTTCATTGCAGCAACTGAAAAATGGTACTCAGTAGCTTGAATGGCCCCCTCGTGCTTATATGCATGCCTGACAACGTCGGGGCATGCTCCTAATGAAACAACACATGGTGTCCTGGGGGATCTCCTCCCAGATCTGTACCAGGGCATCACTGAGCTCCTGGACAGTGTGAGGTGTAACCTGGTGGCGTCGGCTCTACCGAAACATAATGTCCCAGAAGTGTTCTTTAGATTTATGGAGGCCAGTTGATGTTATCAGTTCCTTCATCCTTCAGAAACCGCCCGCATACTCTCACCACATGAGGCCAGGCATTGTCGTGCACCAGGAGGAACCCAGAACCCACTGTCACGCTCTACGCTGGTGCAGTCCAAGGATCCAAGAATTTCATCACGATACCTAATGGCAGTCAGGGAGCCGTTGTCTAGCCTGTAGAGGTCTGTGAGTCGTTCCATGAATGTGCCTCCCCAGACCATCACTGGCCTACCACCAAACTGGTCATGCTGAATGATGTTACAGGCAGAATAATGTTCTCCACGTCTTCTCCAGACACGTTCACGTCTGTCACATGTGCTCAGGGTGAACCTGCTCTCATCTGTGAAAAGCACAGGGTGCCAGTGGTGGACCTGCCAATTCTGGTATTCATTGTGCAGGGAAGTGAGCACAGGGCCCACTGGAGGATGTCGGGCCTTCAGGCCACCCTCATGAAGTCTATTTCTGATTATTTGGTCAGAGACATTCACACCAGTGGCCTGCTGGAGGTCATTTTGTGGGGCTCTGGCAGTGCTCGTCCTCTTCCTCCTTGCACAAAGGAGTAGAAACCAGTCCTGCTGATGGGTTAAGGACCTTCTACAGCCTCTCCCAGTGTAAATGTCTGTCTCCTGGAATCTCCTTCATGCTCTTGAGACTGTGCTGGGTGACACAGCAAACCTTCTGGCATTGGTATATATATATATATCGATGCGCCATTCTGGAAGAGTTGGACTACCAGTGGAACCTCTGTAGGGTCCAAGTATCACCTCGTTTTACCAATAGTGAGACTGACCGTAGCCAAATGCAAAACTAGTGAAAAAGCAGTTAGAAAAGGATGAGGAAGGAAAAAAATGTCGGTGGCCTCCACCTGTAAAACCATTCCTGTTTTGGGAATTGTTGCTACTCTAGTGCACCTGTTGTTAATTAACACCAGAGCAGCTGAAACTGATTAACAATCCCTTCTGCTATTTAACCAACCGGATCAATATCCCAGAAGCTTAATTGACTTGATGCTATACTCTGATTTAAAAATATTCCTTTAATTTTTTTTAAGCAGTGTTTATAGTGTAAAAATAGCAGCGAGCCAAAAGCACGGCTTAAGCCTTAACATTGATTATCTCTCATTGATTATCTGGAACACAGTTATTACCATGTTCTTGTTAGTGCTGAGCCCTGCTATCCACACAAGCATGTTTGCCTACACAGAAAAACACCTAATAGACAGACGGTTATCTAAACTGCATTTATTCCTCTGACTGGTTTTGCTCATAAAGTTCAATACTCCGATGACCTCAGTGAAACAGTTTAAATAATCTGCAGAAAGGTAGCTTGTTGAGAAATAGGAAACAGAATAAATCAGGTTTCATTTCTTCATCCTTGCTTTTTCAGATTACATCTTGCAGCTTGTTTCTACAGCGTTTTATTTTTTTTTTTTTATCCAGTGATTATTTTTCACCTGTTTGTGGATTTGCTTTCCTGCCACTGAGTGTTTTGCTGAGTATGTTAAGCGATGCGTGGATGAGAGTCTGTGCGACAGAGAGGATGCTGCCAGTGCATTAAGTAATCCGCCAAGGTTTCTTTGGTTACAGATACTTGGAAGAAAACAGAGCGATGTTTAACTGTGACTCAGCAGGACTAAGATCCAAAGCTTGAAGAGTGCTGGGATGTGTGCTAGTTTGCTGCAAATGCCACAATCGACAGTGCAGGTCACATGATGCCCAGACAGATATTTTTCCTCACAGGGCAGCTGCAAAAAAAGCAGCTGAAAACTACATCAACATATTATTTTTTATGCCGCTCTTGTGTGCAAGCTGCAGAAAGCTCCTAGATGGGACATACAGACACTAAGTGAAAAAAATTTAAAGAAACAATCAGGCCAGACTGTTCTTTAACAAGTCGTCTTTTAGGATGAACAGCAAGTGCAGTAATCAACACATACATTGTCTTTAATAAGTCCTTATAAATCCTAACCCACATAAAGAGAGGTCTAGAATGCTTTCTATTGATTCAACTACTTTAATGAAATTATAAACAAATATTGAAAACTCATAGAGACATATACAGTAACTTTGGGAGTCAATGGGATCCTAAAAAATCTCCAATCTTCCAACCTTAAAATTCCGGATCCACGTCTGTCTCCTTGCTAAATGATTGTTTCTGCCCCTCAGCGCTTCGATGCTGACTTGGCATCTCCCAACTCCTAAGTAAAAGTTGAAGTTAGTTTGACAGAATTGGAAGCTGTTAAGTGAGCTGATCATTTAGTCCCAAGGTCTGGCGCTCAATCAAACCCTGAAGACCTCAGGCAGCAGCAGTGACACCCTGACTGCTGCATCAGCAGAAAAGTCAGCAGTGCAGGGAGAAGTCAATAGTCACATTTAATTACTGATTTAATGCACATTTAAGTTTTATATTTTTTTCATATAGAAAAACGTGCGGTTTGCACTGATGTTCAGCTACAGGAAGGTTGATGTGCCGAGAAGATTCACACAGGATTTTTCCAATTTAGGTACACTGGCAGGTCTGGGGTCTGTCAGGGGCACCAAATGTGAAAAATACAGTCGTGAAGCTTTGCAGTGTGTGTGTGTGTGTGTGTGTGTGTGTGTATTTAAGATTAAAATGAAGGTCATGTTTGAAGATTTCACACAGCTAAATTAAGATATGAGTATGAATGGGATTATTTTCATCTTTTCTGGAAAGCTGTATGTTCTCAGTTTCTAGCTTTCAGTACAGCTTCAGTCCTAGTCCCAACTATAGAGCACAGGATAATTTATCAATATGACAACCAAATAATAAAAGGCAGAAATGAAACGTTAAATAGAGCGCATTATTAATATTGAGTATTATTTTATAACAGTGTCTTACAATTAAATACACGCAAGTTGGTTTAAGGAAGCATCAGCAGGTACATGATCTCCCAGTAATGGAAGGCATTTTCATTAGTTATGTGTGGCAACAGTGTGTTATTTGAGCTGAAATGAATAGAAGAGACACCTTGAGATTTTCCTTACTCTCCCCGTATCCTCATCTCCCCTATCTCCCCCATCTTAAAGATAATCGCATTTAGCAGCCTTCTAATATGATTGGCAAAGGGGAGTCAAGTCTTCATTACTTGATTGGTGTGGAGGTCTACTGCTGACACCCACGCGTAATTTCCTATTTTCCTCTTGTGTTAACTCTAACAAATCAAATTCGGTTCTCAAAAGTGACCTTGAGCTTCTGCTAGAGTGCAAAGTGTGTGTGTGTGTGTGTGTGTGTGTGAGACCACGTGCACGTTTGCTGCATCCGGATTCAGCAGCTAAATCACTCAACCATCAGTGAAAAAGAGAGAGACTGACAGAGAGGCAAATTCAGAAAAAGCATCAGCTTTCTATTTCATATCCTGAGGAGCGCATCGTCACACACTGCTGCAGGATTTCTGTGACTGCTACTGTGTTGCTGCGCTGAAATTACTGTCACCTTCAGAATGAATCAGAATTCCCAGCATAAAGCTTTAAAAAATACCAGCCATTTTTTCTTAGGTACAACTGCCTATTAACGCAAATATCTAATCAGCCAATCACATGGCAGCAACTCAATGCAATTAGGCAAGTAGACATGCTCAAAACAACCTGCTGAAGTTGAAATCGAGGAGCAGAAAGGTGAAGAAAGGTCGGAGTATTTCAGAAACTGTTGATCTGCTGGGATTTTCCAGCACAGTCCTCTCTAGGGTTTACAGAGAGTGGGCTCAAACAGAAGGAAACATCCAGAGAGCCGTAGCTCTCTGCTGGGAAATGCCCTTTTGATATCAGGAGATAGACTGCTTTGAACTGATAGGAAGGCAACAGTAACTCAAATAGCCATTGAGTCTTGATTTTTTAAAAATGTTTCCAGCACCTGGGTCCAACCCAGTACTAGCCAGGTGTACCTAAGAAAGTGGCTGCTGAGCGCATACTGGTATGTAAACAGCCTATACATTTTAAACTCACCTTTCTGAGGTCCCTGTGCTTAGTGAGGCTTTCTTACTTTAAGTCCTGAAGAAGGAAACTCACCTGAGAGAAATTCAAGCTGACTTAAAGCATAACTGCCACCAATTAGTAGGTTAAAAAAAAAAAAAACATACTTCCCGCTCCACTTTCTCACTAAGCTGCTGTTGAAACAATGATTTATATCCCGAAGGCCAAACTTACTCCAGATATTTTCAGTACACTTATGAGCTTTCTTACCACACATTGGACTTAGAAGGGATTTGTGTGAGAACTTTGAGTGGGAAAAGAGAGATAAGTACTGTTTATCTGATTCTGTCAAAAGTTCAAACTCTGTGAGAGTTAACTAAGGTTAGTCTTCTTTGCCACTTTCCCTCAAGACTTTGGATTTAACAAAGATTTAGTGAAGGACTTTCAGAAGGAAGGGGATTAAAGAAATGACACTTCTTATTAAGTAGGAAATGTCCAAGCATGGAGGAGAAGAATTAAAATGTTGAATTTGGATGATCACGGCCTTTTATTTTTTGGACGCGGTCACTAGCTAAATTAGAATGCGACTGTTAAGTCATATTGTCTTGTTGATCTCAGCACCTTAACAGCAGTGCCTGTGCATGTTTAAAGTGGCTTATTTTTACTGATCCTGAATGAAAAACATAGCTCGGCACAGCTTTGGTGATGACTACAAGCTAAATAAAGTTACTTTGGTTCAAAAGGACGTTATCTGTGGCGAACGGCTTACGAAACAATAGCCGCAATCGTAGCTCAGTGTTAGAGCTTTGTCAGCAAGGATCCTTTTTGTTTGAGCAGAGATGGTCTGAATGCACTAATACGATTTTGTGAAACCAGACCAAGTTTGTTTTGGTGTGATTTAGTGTTGTTAAAATAAGAACTGAAGGCCTTTTTCCTCTGCGTGTTCCGAGGGAATTATTTGACAGCGAGGCTCAGCTACTCGTGAGTCATTGCATCACTGACAGGATTTAGCAGCATTGTTTACGCAGCTTTTGTTTGAAATATTTAAGATCTGGGCCCATGAGCTGATCCTGAAGTCTACGTTTATTTGGAATATCGTAGCATTGAGAGTATCGATACATTTAAGCGTTGATTTCAGTTTCCGTAGTTTGCGCAGAGCCTTTTTCCTGACTAACCCACAGGTCAAAGAATAATGGTGTATCAGTTAATAGTATTCATTGTCTCAGCTGGTAACATCAAAATAAACTTGGATGCAACCTGGTTCCTCTTACTGCAGCTTACAGATAAATGGTACCTCTTGTAGTCGATATGTATGGATGAAGGGTGACTAGTGATTGAAATTTGCCTATGAGCAGTCCACAGAAGCCCTTTAATTGGGATATAAGCCGCTCTCAGTACGTGAAAAATTCTATCACTAGATTGTGCGTCTTCACATGTGTGCACATTTGTTCAGAAATTGCTCAACCTTCCAGAACCTCATGTTTGCCAGGAAAGTGGATCTTAGCAAGTGTTCATGTGCACATATATAAGGACACTTAAGGACAGCTGTATCCCCCTCTCTTTCTCTGTCTAATACATATGCACACTTGAAAGATGCAAGTATAGTATAGCTTGTTTTGGCAGATATTACAGTATATGTGCGACTCCTCCAGTGCTGATACAGCAGTACCTCAGTTTACCTTTAATTTCTTTCCTTCCCTCCAGCTCTACTCTAAGCCGTCTCTGTCCTTTTCAGTTAAGTGGAAGTGGCTCATTAATGCGATTGCTTGATTGCTTTTCTTTGCTTTAAATGCAAGTGATGCTATTGCAGTGCTTCTTAAACTGTTGGTGGGGACTGGAACCACTGCAGGTTGGATAATAATAATAATAATGCCTTCGACTTATATAGCGCTTTCTTACATGATACTCATGTACTCAAAGCGCTTACAGTT
>JAVDPK010000759.1:0-15399 GCA_034780415.1 Cichlasoma orientale
GTTGACTAATCGACTAATCGATAAAAAAAATGACAGATTATTCGACAACCAAAATAATCATTAGTTGCAGCCCTATATGAGAGTTTATTTGCTAAGTGTGTGAGTCGGCCACAACATTAGATCCACCTCGAAGAATGTTTCAGCAACCCAGGCTAACAGTAGCTAACAGCAGCCAAATCAGCAGTGCTTACTAAAATAGCAGCCGTTACAGACAGAGAAGTCCTGGAAATCTTCAACAGCTCGCCTCAGTATCGCCGTCATCAGACAGAAGTGAACTTCTCTGACTGATTGTGAAAAGAGTCCAAAACGAGTCAGTTTTACAGCCATAAATAGACGCGGACGCTTCATGAGGTAAACGGTGATCTTACAGTCTGCACTCACTAGATAAACTCCGGCTGGGGCAGGAGTGGAGTTTGGAGTAAAAACGTAAAATATCTAATTAACTCTTCCATTTTTTAAAAATTTATTTAATTTTATTTCTGATTTGTTTATAGTTTGACACATTTTAATAATAAAGTGTGTACAAAAATGTTTTTATACACAAACAGCAGTAGAATAAAGCTGGCTAGCCACAGCCGTTACATGGAAACACAAGGCAGCTGTTGGTGGCTGCTATAGGGTGCAGAGGTTTAAGACACAGACGTAAGTCGAATTTATTTAGATCCATTTTCCTATTTTTGGTACAGTAACCATGTGATCCTTTCACAGCTTGGTTCATTGAATTGTGGCTTCTCTACTGCAGGTTAACCGCGGTGAACTGTTAGTTCTCTATACAGCAGACGGTCTGAGTAACTGCAGTATCACACTAGAAGAGCGTCTGCTTTTCTTACAGTTCTGCCAAACAAATGAACTAAATCAGCCATAAATCACTTCAGATGAAATTGTATTTAATTCCTGTGATAAAGTAAAAATGTGCAGCTCACCAGCTCCAACTCCATAGCCAGTTCTTTTAATTATTCCCTTTCAAATCAAAAATTACCTGCTGAAATGGCATTTTTGGATGAACAATCATTTAAGGGAATGATTTAGGGAAAACGGTGGTTGCAGAGCATGGCATGACCAAAATTATTGGCACCATGTGCAGTAAACTTGTTGCCTTTGAAAAGGTTGCATCGAAGACCGGGACCAGGTCTGCAAGGACTCTGTTAGTTTCCATCTTCAAAGTGACTTTGTTGTGTCAAGATAGCGATGAAACCGTGAGATTGAGTTGGATTTTTCAGTTTGCGATTGAATGGGGTCAAGTTGGCAAATACATGCGGTCTGTCTGTGATGATATGGCGATTTACGGTGATAAATCTGTGAAAATTGCAATTTGGGTGTCATCTGTTGTTGTCTACATAACAAAAAATTCACTTTAACTACTTGGATTCAGAGTCCAGCCGGAACTTCATAGATTTGAAACAGAAATTCCTTCACAAATAGTGACGGGGTTGGATGACAGTTTAACTGCAAAATGACAAAGGCCTGCAGCGTCCCTGCTTTTACATAAAAATGTAACCAGTAATATAACCCGTTGAGTCTCCTATTGCAACAAGACGTGCAGCAAATGACTGACTTGGATCGATTGCAACGTGTTCTCTGTATTTATAAATTAGACTGCAATTAGACTGTGATTGTTTGTAGACAGGTTGCCTCCCACCAGGCAATCTTCACATCAACACATTTTAGGTTTTCATAGTCTCAAGGAGGCCTCTTTTTATTTTATTCATTTATTTTAACCTCTAGTGTGACTGTCGTTAGACTTAATCTTAGTGATAAATTCATTGCGTTTTTTCAGACTGCTTCAGCGGTCCGTGTTTGGGCAATATTTGCAATGGGAATTCAGTGTGTTTAAAATTTAAAAGTATAATTTTGTTTGAATTTATTAAGCATTGGAACCTAAATGCAAAGTGTGTCAACTGTGTAAAACAATAACTTGTAAAAGGTTTTTTTTGTTGTTACATTCAGTGTTTATTTTTTATTTATTTATTTTTTTAAAGAATGTTTCTTGAGCGCCTAACACAAATGAAGTAATGTGCATTTTTGTTTTCTTTCAACAGAAATGGAATCTGTTTTCAACTTGCAAAAACAAGGTACACAGATCCTCTTAAATAAATGTTATGGCATTTCTGTTTTTTATGCAACAAGTGGCTGCAGAAACATGGGAGCAGTAAAAGTAAAAAACTAAATGCAACTTATCACATTTTAAGATGAATAAAAGTGGGAGGGCGGGTATATTTTGTGTGTAAATGTGCCAAACTGACCTGATTTGGGTGCTAGTCTATCCAGGTGTAATTGTAGACAGAAAAAGGAATGAATTCTTCTGTAACATGCATCGAAGTGGAATGCTTTCAAACCACAACTTTTCCATATTTCTGCATCCCTCAGATTAATCTTAAAATGTATTTAATTCTTTTTTTCTGTTCACTCTGTTGTATTCTATAATGATAAAGCAACCCCCCCCCCCCCAAAAAAAGAGTATCCCATTTACCCTTTTGGTTTGAAACTTGCAGTAAACCTCCAGTACACTCTAGTACTGTACTCTAGTAGTAATAATGAAGAAGAGGCAAAACTATGTACTTACCTTTTACAAAGTGCTTCAGATAGAAAACAAACATGTACTGATGAGTCAAAGAAAAATAATAAAACTACTGGAGTGGGATAAAATCACTGCCACATTATGACACATTTATGAAAGCCTTTCAGTAAAATATTTTAAGAGGAGATTTGAAAGATGATAAAGAAATAGTCTTTCTGATCTCAGTGGGCAGTTTGGCTCTAAAAGCCTCTAAAAAGGCCCAGTCATCTTTTTTTGCTAGCTGAGACAGAGAAATAACCAGCAGGGCCCCACTCACCTAAGTAAATGCCAAGGCCCATTAGGGGTTAGTAAGTCCTCGATGTACTTTGGAGCAAGGCCATTTAATGCTTTAAAAAAAAAAGTGCATAACATTTTAAAGTAAATGCAGAATCTCTGATCACTCTAACATTTACTTGCCTCTCATCTCCCCTCTCTCTCTCTCTCTCTCTCTCTCTCCTGTAGATCCAAAAAGGGTAGTAATTTATGATGAGACCAAGGATGGACCTGATCAGTGAGGTAGATGGTCTACAGTACTTACCTTCTTCTCTTCTGGGTGCTGCAGTTATCTACCTTGGAAATTACAAATCCTGTCAGATAGAAGTGACAACTGTGAAAACATTTGATAGTTTAGCATGACAGATTTTGGAATCTCGGGTGGAATAAAGGACTTCTCTGGGGGCATCAAACAAACACGCACGCTCTGGATGGACGTTTAAAAGGAGCTGATTGGTGCCTCTCCAACATGATGAATGGACACTTGTAACTTTGAGCTGTGATTGCTGTTTGTCTCATGGCTCTTTAGGGATAACGTTTGGGAATTCAACAAAGGAAGGTGTCTCGGACTGCACCTCCCTAAGCCTTTATCCTGTTGACCGGTGGTAGCCGTCAGTCTGACTGCGGCACGCCTCAGTCATTTTTTTTTCTTTTACGCATTCACATAGTTTCATTGTAGATATGTTAGACGTTATACATGCACATCTGTGTGCAAGCTTGAATTCTTCATGAATGAAAGGAGAAAACACTCTGCAAAGAATTCATTGAAAAAAGGTCTGAGGTCTCATTTAGCTCTAAGTTAAATGGAAGCTTATAGGTGAGGTCCCATCCAGGAAGGGAGTCTTGTCTTAAATCAATAAGGGAAAATTTAAAGCCCTGAATTTAAATGCCCACTTTTTCTTTTTGTGTTGTTTCATTTGACCTAACATGAGTGTTCTCTGCACTGCAGTATGACCCCAGAGCACAGGTACAAAAGTGCCCGGTTTGAAGGAAAGCCACGCCCTTCATTTCACTGTTTATTTGGTGTTGCTAATGATTCTAAAATCAGGTCTCCGTTAAATTCATCTTGAAGCTTTTCATACATTTCAGATTATTAGGAGGTTGTCGTAGACTGTTCTTAAACCGAGGTTCATTGTACATTCTAATAAATGAACTGAGTTGGGAGAATAAGCTGGTGACAAAGTGTTTAAAAAAAAAAAAAGATTAAAAAAAGGAGAGGGAAAAAGAGAGGAATTGCTTCCACTCAAGTCTTCTGCATTTTTTGTTTTTTTGTTCAGCAGCAAGACTCAGGATGTCAATAGAGATTATTTGGCCTGTGTTTCTGTTCAGTTCCACTTGTCAAAGGAATGTTTTTGCATTTTACAACCTACTTCTTATTTTATTTTTTAATTCAGAATTTGGTCTTTTACTTTTCTGCCTCGTATGGCATCGTGTTTCTTGCATGTTTACTGGTGGAAGCGCACGAGTTGGAGGTCACTGTTCATCGGCATACAGAGATAACAGTAACAGAACAATTGCAATACTAATCTTAGTTCCCTAAGTAGACACTTTGTCAAACTGTTCAAATGTGAAGATGAGTTAAATACTATTATGTTTTACTGTGGATAACCTATGACATTTGCAAACCAGTGTGCAATAACACCGTGTGATCCATACATGCGTGTCGGGGGGTGAGGGTTATGTAGAGCTACAAAGTCGTCAGCCACGATGCTGGTGTGGCCTGCAGTTCAGTTCAGTTTGTTCAGAATATTTAAGGGTGTTCAGTTTGTTGCACGACTTCTAAATTGATGGTTTGTTTTCTTTATTTTTTTTTTTTTGAAAAAGGCTCATGTTTTAAGATCTAATTAAGTCTAGGGAGCCCAAATCTGCTAGCTGGCCAGTTGTGACATCACTTTTTTTTCTCCACCATCTCCAAACTAAGATTGGTTTACTCAACATAACAAAGCAACTCTCCAGGTTTTCTCCTCTAGAAGCTCTGATTTGGCTAATGTGTGGATTATTAGCACTTTATGTAAACTAATTGCTTTTATCTTAATACTAGACAAAAATCTGTGTGTACTGACAAGAAATCCTCCTTAAAAGAATGGCTCTGGGCTGTTACTTTTCAGAAAAAAAAAAGTCGCTAAATATACAGAATTATTAAATGTAACTCAGGTAGTGTTGATAAAGCCATGACTGTGTTTAATATTGTTTTTGCCAAATGTCCCCCATCATGTAACGTTCTCATTGGAAACGTTGAATTTAAGTCCAATTATACAGAGTCTCATATATGTTGTGACAACGCACCAAAAAGTTATTACTTTTGAGAAAAATTTGTCATTGCGTGTGACGTGCTGTCATTAATCGTTTTTTTCCTTTCTTTTTTTTTTTTTTTTCTCTCTTCTTTTAAGCACAGTGCTGCATGGGCTGTTTTCCATGTATCCTCAACTGTAACCTTGTAATCTCTGATGGTTCATTTTCTCCCTTATGTGTTCATAGTGAAGCACCTCTTGATTTATTAATGCTGAACATCAGCAGCGTTTCTACGGGGGTATGAGCTTTCAAGTACACTTCTTTCCACTGTGTCCTGATTAGGCAGCACTGCAGCTTGTACTCGTGCACGGAGAGGGAAAGTCATAACTGCAGCCATGTTTTTGTACAAGTTGTCTTGACATTTAACTTCCACGTCTAATCGCAGTCGGCTCTCTGGTATTTAAAAAGCTTTGTTTTGGCTTCCATTGTACGTTGATGGATGAGTGTATCATCAGACGCTGCCCTCTGAGCAGGAACGCTCATGTCAGATCTGGTCAATGAGGAAGCGAGGGTAATTGAGGAGATATTAGCATTTATATTTTTATGTTCTGTGCTTGTGGAAAATTTGACATTAAATCTGGCATCAAGTTGCATAAAACTGCAGTTTAATTTCTGTTGATGGCCCATAATCCATAGGAAAAAGACACAATCAGGTTACCATATGGTTAATGTTCAGGCTGAAAAGATTATCAGTGGACAGCTATAGGCTTCTAAATATAAAGCAGGGTGATCAAAAATGAGTAGTATGTGAGCTTGCTGTAGTCTTACAATGAATACACTATCTATTTTGTCATGGTTTTTGAGAGTGTGGACCTGGTAGAGGGAAATCAGAGATTCTCCTTTGCTCCCACCCTGAGGCTCCTCTTTTTCAAGCACTTAATAGAGCAACAAGGCTATATTGAATATGCATATATATTGAGAGAGAAATAATTATTCAGCGTTGTAGCCTGCAAACCAAAAACAGGTTCTTGAAGGCGGAGTAGGTGGTTAATCAGTGATTTTGTTTTTGGGGGGGTGGTGGCGGTGGGAGTGAGTGACTGCTGGTGTGGTGAGGAAGAAAAGCCTGATCATGTGGAGTTTATATTTCCACCCCCTCAGGATGTGCAATCACCTCAAGGATGCTTCCAGGTTGTGAGTGGCAAGTTTGTTTGTTGGGTGTGTGCATAGCGAGTTCTTCCTATTATATGCAAGTTCCTCGTATATTTAAAAAAAAAAAAAAAAAAAAAAAAGGAAAAAAAAAAAGTCCCTGTCCTTTCATGTTCAGGTGCCTGTGTTATAAAGAAAAAAACTTTTACAGCAATTTTGATTGTTTCAAATCTGCTTCCAGCATATATCTGTGCCATTTTTTTTTTTTTGTAATGTTTGCAATGCTGTTTTTTTTTCTTTTTTTCTTAAGGCTATTCCTAATTTTCTTCTTTTAAGCAACGTGGATGCCACCGAAGGCGGAGCATTTGAGGCGTCCTGTAGGTCGTGTTCAGAGTGGCGCGGCCTAAAGCCAAATCAAACGGGCACGGGTGACGGAGAACTGCTCGCTGGTGCATACTCATGCCAGCCCACTGTCGAGTTAATGTCTGAACGTAGCACATAATTAATTTGAAATTATTTAACAAATTTAATCTTTTAACATGCGTTTTTAAAAAAAAAAAATATTTTTGAGTTATAACATAATTTATCCTTAGATGCACAAATAGGATGTGACTAAAAGGAATAAATAATAAAGAAAATCAAGACGTCTCATTTTTTTTGATGAGCTTTAGATGTTTAGTTCAGTAAGGCTGATGTAGACCTATTTGTTTTTTTGTTTTTTTTACCCCAATGTTAGAATATGTTTTGTTTTTTCAGAGGATTTTATCAAATCTCCTTAATGTTTCAATTAGTGATGGAGTGATGAGCATTGAAATACACTGCATCCAGAGTTCCTCTTGATATATTTTTATTTGTCGTGTTGTTAATCATGTTGGGGGGGGGGGGGTGTTTAAAGTGCAGTTCAACAGCTCTGAATCTGCTTTCGCCAAAGGTACACTACTCAGATATTCAGCTACTGAATGACAAATGCACAGACAGAGGGAGGTTGATGAAGATGAGAAGTCACTACTGTAGCAGCTGAATGTCACTTTGAGCGCGTTGATTTATGGTGTGTGAGTAGGGAGGGGAGGGGGGGAGGAAAAAAAAAAAGATTCTTAAAACAAATACCGGAAGTGCTGCTTCATCATCCAGTAATCAGTCATCTGTAACGGGAAATGCTGGACTTGGTGTTTGTGCTCGGCTTAAAAACTGTCCCTCCTTTACATGGTCATTGCCTCTTGGAAGTCTTTTAAATTTAGGGGGCTTTTTTTTGTTTTTGTTTCTTTTAATTCAGTGACACCTGAGAGGTAGTTACAATGGGAGTAAACAAGGGCGACACATGTCCTTTAAAGGATACAGTCATAAGAGATGATATGATGTGCCGAGTCGTCCTTTTTTTCTTCTTTGTCATCTCAAATGGCTGCTGTTTGTGTTCCTCCTCTCACTTCTCCATCTCTTGCCCTCCTAAAACACGAGGCAATGGTATTTCTTTCTCATATGTCTTACAGGTTGGCATTTAAGGTTTTAAGTGAGCAGTCTGATTTATTTAATTTCTTTTTGTTTGTTTTGAATTTAACAGAAGTGTCACATTACAATGTTTTATTTGGGTTTTTTTTAAAGCATGATAATAACCCTCAAATTCCAAACAATGTAATAGTCAATTAAAAAAAAAAAAGTTTAAAAAAAAAAACAACTCCAGTGTTCACAATTTTAGTTTCCATTAAAATGTCAAATTTTCATGAAAGCAGTGTTTGTGGGTTCTTTGTTTGTGTTTTGGTTGCACACTGACACCGTGTTTCCTGTGACAAATTATCTCAGCCTCATGTACTACTACAGACACATTGCAAGTCCTAAATCCCATTATCCAATTTAACCCAGGGATAAGCTTCAAGGCTCCTGATTGGCTCTGGTGGGCGTGGCCTTTTTTCTGGGATAGGACTGAGCACAACTTTAAAGTAATAGAGGCTTCTCTGGTCATCGAAAGGCGAGGCATTGAGAACTAATAAAGCAGGGCTCATGGCCTCTGTCAGCGGTTCAGCAGTGCTAGAATTAGACAAAGTACAATTTGAGGAACTTGGAGAATTTCTGTGCTGTTATAACTCACTGGTCACTTTATTAGGTGCACCTTGTTTGCACCTTGTTTGAACTGTGTCGCACCTTTGCCTTAATTCTTTGTGGCACAGATTCAACAAGGTGCTGGAAACATTTCTGAGATTTTGATCCATATTGACATGATTGCATCACACACTTGTTACGCATACGTCGGCCGCACATCCATGATGTGACTCTCCTGGTCTCCCAAAGTGTGCCAAGAAAATATCTCGCACCATTACCACCACCAGCAGCCTGAACAAGGCAGGATGCATCCATGCTTTAATGTTTATGCCAAATTCTGACCCTGTCATCCAGAAATTGAGACTCATCAGACCAGGGGACGTTTTTTCCCCCCAATCTTCTGTCCAGTTTTGGTGAGCCCATGTGACCACACCGGAAACTGTAACCTCAGTTTTCAGTGTGGTTCTGTAGCCCATCTGCTTCTGAATATTTTCTCTTTTCCAGACTTTCTCTGTAAACCCCAGAGATGACTGTGTGGGGAAAATACCAGCAGCTCCTGAAGTACTCGGACCCGCCCGTCTAGCACCAACAAACGGGCCACATTCAGAGTCACTTAAATCACCTTTCTGTCTTTGATCATGTCTACGTGCCTAAATGGATGGAGTTACTGTCATGTGATTGGATGATGAGGTATTTGTATGTGGTACTTTACGTTGGAGGGAAGTGATACATTTATCAAAGAAATATTTTGCCCATCGCTATTATCCAAATTCCATTAGCTATTAAGATGCAACAATCACTGTTTTATTGAATCATGTTGGTCTATAATTGAGTGCTAACCATTCATATCTCAAAAATGTGATTTCAGTCTTTTTCATGAAAAATTTTAGTACTTTATCAAAGTTTTGTCTTTCATAATTGCAATGAAATTCTTGACTTAAACGTTTGATCAGTTGATCAAATGGACTATATCATTGTTTCACCTTGATCTAGTTATAAAACCAACTCTCACTTTTTAATATTTCTTTATATTTTGCTAGAAAAATTAAAAATAAGTGCAGTAATTTATTGATACGTGCAAACATACCTGGAAATACAGTATAAAGCAAAAACAGTTTGTATGATTCTAATGAGCTTGAAAGTGGATATTTATAACGAGCACTTTTATTCTCGATCACAGCCTGAACTCTTTCAGGCAGCTTTAGTGTCTTTTCTTTAAGTAGTCTTCAGGAATAGTTCTCTGGGCTTCTTGAAGGACATTCAAAACTCTTCTTTGGATGTCGGCTGCTTTTTATTCCATTCTGTCAGGATGATCTCACACTGCTTCAATAATGCTGATGTTCGGGCTCTGGAGAGTTCCATGGTTTGTTCTTCTATCCAGGTTTGCATTTACTGCGTTGGCAGTGTGTTTGGGATCATTGTCATGATGATGGTATTGCATGGTGGATCAAAACCTGATAATATGTTTCTGCATTCATAATTCTATCACGCTTCCCAGCACCACTGACTGAAATGCAGCCCCAAACCATGACTGAGCCTCCACCGTGTATAGATGGCTGCAGGCACTCACCGTTGTAGCTCTCTCCTGACCTCCTCCATGCATATTGATGATGATTTGCAACAAATTTTAAATTTGGATTCATAACTCCACAAGACCTGATGCCACTGATGTTTAGTGCAGTTCTTGTATGATTTGGCATATCTCAGCCTTTTCTCCCTTCCTTAAGAATGGCTTCTTGACAGCTGCCCTTCCACTGAGACTGTTTCTGATGAGGCTTCAGTGAACAGTAGATGATCAGCTAAACGATCAGATGCATCAGGTCTCAGGTCCTGTGTCAGGGCTTTGCTGGATTTTCTGTTTCTTTAGGACATGACTTTCAGATACTGTTCATCTGCTGCAGAGAGAGAGAGAGATACACACATTTCTTTTGTCCTTAACTCGCCCAGTTTCCTCATATTTTTAAGGACACTGCACACCATGCTGAGATATGCCATATGCAAAAAGTCTATTTAATGCCTGTTGAACTGTGTTTGACATTTAGCACTGATTCAGCTAAACAATGCTTAGATCAAATGTGTTTTTGTTACAGGCTGCTAGTAACAAAGTGCCTAAAAATACAATTTCAAATTGGTACTTTGCTAAATTGTGTGTTCTGTGCAAACACAACAGTGGTTCCTCCCTTGAGTTATGTGCCCTTTTTTAAAAAGCTTGAATCGTTCATTCATTCGAGGACTGGACTGAAAATAAGTGAAAAAGCAGCCAATGTTCAAAGAAAGCTGGAGAACTGTTGCTCAAAACCACTTTAAAAAAAAGTCTGGCTCCTTGGAAGCAAAATATAAAGAAACGAGGGGTGGACAGAGAGAGATGTGCACAGTGCTGCAGGTTTGGTAAACACAAATGGAGCCCAAAAAAGTTTTCCTGTATAACGGAGCCATAAATTGCCTCACTCCATCATTTTAGTCATTACAATAGCCTGAATGTTAAGTTTTACTCCTTACTGTGTCAGAGGCTTGCTGCAAATGAACTAGTACAGTACATGTCAGTGAAATCAGCTTAAACAGCAACATGTGTTAATCCAGTAAGGTATAAATTACACTTTTTCTAAGAATTTAACCTTTGAGACAAAAATAACTTTTTGAATAACTCTTTCCACCTTTGCTTAAAAGTCCTGCTCTAAGAACAGCAGCATAATATTGTTGTGGTTCCTTTCCTCGAGTGAATGATGTGTGTGCTGCTTCCACCACTTTGTTTTATTTTAACGCTGTTTTTTTTTTTTCCACCCCCAAACAAGTTTCCAGTGAAATTCGATCAGACCGTTTCACACACAGGGGCTGCTGGGAGTTATTTCAGATGTTATACACTGGTTCCTCTTGTATCTGCGTTTGGATGGAAATGTGGTTTCACAAGGCAAAATGAAACGTAAGCCGTGTGGACAAGTGACAGCAATAAATAGCTCTGGATCATTTGTTCAGTGTTATGAGGGGAAGTATTTGACTAGTCAGCACTGGGGGGATAACTTTGGAGACAGGAAAATCTCAAGTAAATTAAAAAGGAAAGTTGTGCAACTTTGCAAAGTTACATGCAACCATCTCTTCAGCTGCCAGCAGCAGCAATAGAAAGTGCAAATCAAATGGGAGGCTTTCCAGGACGAACAGACATCTGCTTCTCTGCTTCTTCTGACAGCATATGTTAGGAAACGCTGCCGCTCAGTGTGCTTCACAGTCACTCTGTTTAGCAAGGACAGCATTAGTGGAATCCATGTGGTCTTAATGAGCTCAGCTTGATCAAAAGGTCTCGGGCCCTGCATCATCATCATCATCGTCATCATCAGTGAGCAGAGCTGCTGATTGTTGTTCAAAGACGCCCCCTTGTGGAAAAAGGATTAGCACACATTGAGTCATGACAGAACTACAAAAGATGATGCGCTGATTTTAATCACCTCGATTTTATGAACAGAGGCTGTGCAGCTCAGCTCTCTAAAACAAAGATTTTAGACTTATAATAAAAACAAAAATGCAATAAAATCTTAATTTTGACCTCTGACTTGTGTGTGTGTGTTTATTTTATACATTTGTAACATATTTCTCCAATATTCAGTTAATTCCTGGATGCTACAGGACTGTTTTTGCACAGATATATAATCTATGTAAATACTGCTTGATTCCCTTTATAAGTGGCTTTCTAAACTTTTTGAAAGCTCCTGGAGACCTCTGCACGGCGCTGTGGTGTGAAATGTTTTTGGTAACTGGTACAGGGAGTTAAATTTAGAAGTTCTTCAAGTGCTGCGATGACCCTGGAAGCTGTTGACACTGCAGGTGGTGTATTTTCACCACAAACGCGTGCACACACATTTTTCCACTCTGTCCATAGAATTGAACCGGTGTTTACTGCCACCCCTTCAATTTCACCTTGATTACTCTGCACTTCATGGAGGCAACATGGGGCTTGATGGTTAGTCTACTGGTGCTCAGAGAGATTGTCTAGTGGTCCAGAAGGTCACTAAAAGGTTTGATCTTTCTATCAACAATTCATCTGCGCTGAGGTGTTTGTGAACTAGATGCCGAACATATTCTCACCTCAGGACTGCTGCAAAAAGGATGAGCTCAGTGACCTTTTTCAAAAAAAAAAGAGAAGAAAAGAAAAAGAAAGCAGTTTTGTTTCCACTCTGTGATCCATGTGAGAGTACAGAAGTATTAGCAACATGTTGTTGTTAGTGTATAGGTACTTTACATCTAAAACCTCTATGGTGTTGAAGAGATGTCAACTTAAGTTGAACTAGGGCTTGGTGTACTTTTGTTCAATACCAATTTGTACCACAAGATGGTGCAGTGAGTCAGCGTAACCTTTATTCATCCAGGCAAGTCATTAAGAGCACATTATTTACAACAGAGGCCTGCAAAAGGCAAAGCAGCTTAAAGGTACGAGGAAAGAAGAAACCTCAAAGCTCAACGTTCTGCAGCACGTTTCCAAAGACCTTTCAACATCCCCACTGGTAACACGCTGCCCCCTGGTAGTGAAAGGTTCTGTTTAATTTTGCAGAAGGTAATTACAAAAAATACCTTTAAACATCAACCGTATTTTCAGAAAATGATACTCATGGCGGTTTTCCTTTGACCCACAGCATGAAGGATTTGATCTAAAACAGATCTTTGCTTGAACGGGGCTTTGAAAAATCCATCTGCTCTACGGCTGAGAATGTTAAATGTGCCAGCTGTGTGTAATTGTATATTTATTATCCTCATTTAGGCCTTATAGTTATGAAAAATGGTTATATAATGCATGATTTTGCCCCTCCGTTGCTTCTGGTTTGGTTTTGTAAGTTACTACAGCAGAAGTGTGATTTATGACATTTCTCAGCCACATCAGTCAAGGGCTGCTTCATAGAGCCATTTTTCTATTGAGAGCCCTCACACGTTTAGACGGGTCCTTACATGCTGTTCATTCTTGATAGGGACAGGAACCAGAGGCAGTGTATCATCTGAGTGCATCTCCCGCTTTCTTGTATGAATATATCAGCGCTGACCAGACAGTCCCTGACATTTAGTGATCTGTGATGATCAGCATAAACCTTAAATTATCCAATGTCTGCCTGAAGTGCTTTCAAAAGTTTGCCACTGATCTGATGTACATCATGGTTCAAAGAACAACTACTGCAGGCCCAGTCCCAGTGTTCACCCTGAACCCTCACAGAGTTTAATTAACATTACCAGTGTGCTCACTGTGGATGTGCAGCAGTGCAGGAAGCTGCAAGTGCTCAAATGATTTGGGAGTAAAGTGCATGGCTCATATTTTCTATAGCTCACTCAGGATAAAAACTCTTTCTATGATTTTATTTTACTGTGCTTGAGAGCTGTGTCATACTTGAAAGGCGTGCGATTAATGGGCAACCCGCTCTACGGCCACCAGCATATTTTCATTTTGCATAGAACATTGTTATTCAAAATAAGGCATAATAGAGCTTCATGTGCAACAAAGACGCGCTCCTCTGGCGCTGAGTTCAAATGTGTCACCTGGATACATCCCCAGAGCATAAAGAACTCTCCAGGTAGCAAATAAGCTACTTCACTGACACTCTGAACCTGCTGTAGAGAGACCAGGAGCCTACAGCTACGCTAGCAGCTCTGTGAGGCTTTAGTTAGGCACAGTGGGGCTTTGAACTCAATTCTAACATGCTTATGTTCAGCAGCTGTGCACTATAGCTTAGCATGATTCAAAGGGCTGGCATATACACGGTCCTGTTTAATGTCCTGTCACAGCAACAGTGTTTTGGGTTTGGGGTCACCTGCTCGGCCCGGGGTCGGTCTGTAGATTTTGCATGTTCTGTGCACGTGCAGATAGATAATAGTGCTGCATGAGTATGCATGAGTATGCATGGGTTTGAATGGGTTTGAATGGGTTTGGATGGTCAGTAAGGTTAGAAAAGCACTGTATAAATGCATCCCTGTCACACAGAAACAGCTCCTTGTCTTACTTCAGTGTCCTGTGGCAAGCCACTGGTAATGTCGTCAGAAGGAACGCTCTAAAAGGGATTCAGGCCTCTGGCTTAGGTAAAATTAGCACAGCCGACGCAACCACTTTCACGATGTGATCCATTCCTAACAACTTGCAAGACGGTGCCTGCTGGTGCAGAAGTCCAGCATGTCCACCCTCTCTGCGGCTCTGGTGGGCTGGTTATGGTTTGGAGGCTGCGTGCGTGACGTCCCTGGTTTAGAGATGTCTGCTATGCTCGTAACAGAGAAGGGAGAGCCATACGGCAATTTTCACTAAGTCAAAAATGTATTATTCAGAATTAAAGATGAGGTGAAAGAAACTAGTTGTTGACCTATAAGCTATACGTGGCTTAAACTAGGAGTAACTACAATGCAAACCAAAGTAAATGTAAACCAAGCTGGATGGCTGAAAGGCACCAGCCTATCTTGGAAGCTTGTATAGATTCCCAAGCAGGTGAAGTCATTTCTTTTATTAGATGGGAGGCGCCGGTAACAAGGACCTACAACCAATCAAGGCCAAGAGCCGTCACAATGTCTAAAATAAAAGAAGCTGCAGGTGGTATTTTAAAATATAGGAGGAAAGCAAACCTAAAAATGATGGATTCAATTCTATTATGACTATTTCTTAACACTGACACAGACACTGAACACACCCTCGCACAATATATGGTGCCTGTAATGTAAAAGGGCTCGAAGACTCAGCGGTGAAGAGGCTTCATACACGCCTGCCCTTATTATGACTCATTGAAGTGATTATGCAGTGGGCTGTCATCATTCATCACAAAGCCGTCCACATGCTCGGCGATCTCCACAATGTACAGCATGCCTGCCCCCCCCCAAGCCCCCTTCAAGTGTGGCCATCAGTTAACTCTGCATATAATCCCACAAGCCTGATCATTCATTTCCTGTTTACTCACACTCCTCTGCGTCCACTCTCCTTGCCACGTGGACATGAGTGTGAGGAAGATGGAGTAAGTTACAAAGGACTGGAAATCCATATATGGAGGCAGACTGTGTGACACAGGTGTCAGATTGAAATCAGACATGACTCAGTCCAGCTGCACCGATGGAACACGACAGCAGCAGCGCGCCCACGTGATCCGAGCGACAGCGTTGCCTCCAAAAAAAAAAAAAAAAAAAAAAAATTGCGGCCCATGCAGCTGCTG
>JAVDPK010000761.1:0-30270 GCA_034780415.1 Cichlasoma orientale
GAACATGCGGCTAAACATGTCGCTCCTGGTCTGATTGGGGAGGGGCCCAGAGAAAACTACAGAGTCCGACATTGTTTCTGCAAAGTTACACACCGATTCAATATTAACTTTAGTGACCTCCGATTGGCGTAACCGGGTTTTACAAAATCTACAGCCAGCAGTTTCAGATCACCTGCTCTGGCCCTGGGAAGACAATCAACTACAGTCACTGGTGCTTCAAAGAAATGTTTGGATAGCATCTCTTCATTTATAAATTGATAAAAAGCAGTACCTGAGTGACCCTCCACCATTCGCTTGGTGTGGTGCAGGAACACCAAAGCTCCTTAGAAAGAAGGTTTGAAGGTGTAGCCTCCATTAGCTCTTTCAAAACCTCCTTCATAACGCTAAGAGGCCAGTCTCGCCGTGTCACGTCTACATTCAGCCCCACTGCCTTGAGAGCTGGCCCAATGCGGCTGTAGTAGAGCTCACTGGGGCGGGGTACTGGAGGTACAGGCTGCTGCAGGAATGAGTCTTGGGCCTGGTCAGAATCAAACAAAAGGTCATTGTGCTGAATGATTCTTACTCTTCATCTGATCCAGTGTTCAATCTATTTAGGAGACAAAAAACTACCTTTTGAGCCTGCTGCACAGCTTCCCTCTGCTGCCAGCGTTTGTAGAGGCCAAAGAGTGGAGTGGCACCGTCCACCCACTGGATCAGTCCTGAACGGGTTCCGAGTGGAGTGACTGAGTAGTGGCGGGCATGGAAGTGTGGTTGTTCCTGCTGATTGATCTTGGTGAACATGGTGTTGACAATTGACAAGAACTGCATGATGCGCTCATCCAAATGCAAATCCTCCAGACCTGAGAGAAATTTTAATCACTACTTCATCACAACATGAACTTTTAAATCAGCTACAGTGTGAAACACTGAGTTAGCTTCATTTTCACTTGGCCAAAAGCTCTATTAGACACAGCAAGTGTCAGTGCAGCAGCCCTGTATCAAACAGCAAAGCTTACGATCTCTGCTGAGAGTGTGTCAGAGGCATTTGGACTACAGTCTTTAAATAGGTCCTGGGGGTTTTATTAATGAAACATTTTCATTAAAATGACACTGTACAAATCAGTGTGTAAGAAAAGAGTGAGGGAGATATAAATATGCACAGAAAAGGTTTTTGTGTTTACGGCTGTATGCGCTGCAAAATCATTTCTATTCATCTTCATTGCAAAGTGTCAAAGGCAGATCTCCAAGTAGGTCTCTGTTTCTATCAAAGTACTTGGACAGATTTTATTCGTATGATTACAACCCCATTTGTTAAAAACATTATGCCTCAGTCACACAGACCAGTTTGCTAAGGACAAATGTGTATTCCCCGACCTTTGGTCAATGGTCTGTTTAAGAACTGCATTTTATTTTTATCTGTAGCTGCAAAAGATGTTTTTTTTAGGATCACTTCCAACCTACAACTACTACTGCCACTGAGTTTCCCACCTTTAAAGAGGTACGGGTAGTTGTGTCCATCTGAGCCCAGGAAGAAGAGTTTCTTTGGCTTGGTCTTTGTCGGCAGGATAGTTATGGTGTTGCCTACACTCTGTATGGTGACTGCATCCACTGCTGACGCCTCGCCGGGTAGAGCAATCTCTGTTGTAGTCATAGACACCAAGCGGGGACTGATCTCATCCAGATGAAGCAGATAGCTGGTCCTCTTCTGAGCACGCTGCTGCAGGCTCATCATTATCTGACCAATACACACACCACATAAGAGAGGCTTGGAACAGCTATGTAATATAATGTTTGACTCAACGTGTATGCAAATATTAACAACCCTAAATCTGCTGAAATGGACCCTTCTTGATCCTGAGAACAAAATGCACATACAGCTACACCGCTCATTTGCCTTCACACACACACATGAACCTGAGTAACATCCATCCTTAATCCAGAGGCTTTAATATGATGTGGGCCCTCTGCAGCTATAACAGCTTCAGCTCTTTTGGGAAGTCTTTCCACAGGTTTAGGAGTGTTTATGGGAATTTCTGACCATTCTTCCAGAAGCACATCTGTGAGATCAGACACTGATGTTGGAGAGATGGTCTGGCTTATTAATTCATCCCAAAGGTGTTCTGTTGGGCTGAGGTCAGGACTCTGTGCAAGCCAGTCAAGTTCTTCCACACCAAACTGGCTCATCCATGTCTTTATGGACCTTGAGCTAATCTGAAGGCCACATGAAGTTTGGAGGTCTATAGCGAGCTACTCTGCAGAAAAATCAACAGCCTTTTAAAGGCTGGATTAAAAAAACAAAAACAAAGTCTGAGTTAAAAACTGAAATCGCAGGCCCCCTGTGCCTGTGTGCAGTCTGTCGGGATGCTCCTGACAAGTTGTCCTGTGGGATGTCCTCCCAGACCTGGATCAGGATATCAGTGAGGTCCAGGACAGTCTGTGGATGCCATTTGGCAGTATAAGATGCACTGATCCATAATGTTCCACAAGTTCTCAGTTGGATGCAGAGCTGGGTAATGTCAGTGGCATCAATACCTTCATCATCCAGGAACCATATAGACATTCTAGGCATATATGGCTGGGCATTGTCCAGCACAGGAGGAACCCAGGACCCACTCCACCAGCATCAGGTCTGACAATGGTTGTGAGGATTTAATCTTATTATGCTGGATGATGCTGCACGCAGTACAACGTTGCCACACTGTTACCATACTTTTCACGTCTGTCACGAGTGCTCCCATCCGTGAAGAGAACGTGGCACCAATGCCGGACTCGCCAGCTCTGCTGTTTTCTGGAGAATGCCAATCGAGTTGCAAGGTGCTAGGCTGTCAACACAGATTCCATTGCACAGACACTGTCACTGTGAATAAGCGGATCCGGGTCTATCCTAATCAAAAACCCTGGATGACCTCAGAGGTGAAGACAGAGCTCCGTGCAGCACAGCCAGGTCTGACCACAGGAGAGGCATTAAGGCTGCTAAGGAGGAATACAGGAGGAAAGTGGAGTTGCACCTAGAGAAAAACGACTCTCGGCGGGCGTGGCAAGGAATCCAGCATCTGATGAGCTACAAAGTCAACTCATCAGCAGCTGTCAATGCAGATGCCTCGTTAGCGGACAAACTCAAAACCACTTCTTCGCCTGCTTCGAGTCATCCAGACCAGCCACACCTCTGGTGCCCTGCCAATCCCCCAGCCCCCAACCTTTCACTCTCCAGGAACACCAGGTGAAGCACACACTAAAGGCTGTTAACCCACGGAAAGCTGCTGGACCGGATGGGGTCCTGGGCAAAGTGCTCTGTGCCTGCGCTGATCAGTTGCAGGAGTACTAACCAGGATATTCAACACATCCTTGACACATCCTGTCTAAAGGCAGCCACCATCATCCCGGTTCCTAAGAAAACAGCCATAAAAGACCTTAACGACTACAGCCTAGTGGCGCTGATGTCTGTAGTCATGAAGTGTTTTGAAAGGATTGTCCTCCAGCACCTCAAAGCCCGCCTCCCCCAGAACTTTAACCCACACCAGTTTGCCTACAGGGCAAACCGGTCCACGGAGGATGCCATTGCCACTGCTCTCCACACAGCCTTGGAAACTTGGACCGTTCAGGAACCTATGTCAGGATGCTGTTCTTCGACTACAGTTCAGCGTTCAACACTATCAGCCCTGACATCCTAGTGGAGAAGTTGGCTGAGCAGCCTCCTTCAAGTTCCTGGGGACCCACATTTCTGAGGACCTCACCTGGACTGCCAACACAGCAGCACTGGTGAAAAAAGGCCCAGCAGAGACTCCACTGCCTGTGTGTCCTGCAGAGGAACCACCTGGATGAGAAGCTGCAGGTGTCCTTCTACCGGGCCACCATAGAGCCAGTGCTGATGGACCGTGTGTCTGGTTCGCTGCCTGCTCTGCTGCAGACAGGAGGGCTCTGCAGAGGGTCACCAGGACTGGGCTGGAGACTATCCCAGCTGTCATAGGGCGGGAGGCAGGGTACACCCTGTACAGGCCACCAGCCTGTTGCAGGGCTAACACAGAGAGACAGACAACCATTCACACCTATGGGCAATTTAGAATCACCAATCAACTTAACTCCAGTAACTGCACGTCTTTGGACTGTGGGAGGAAACCCACGCAAACGTGGGGAGAACATGCAAACTGCACACAGAAAGACCCTGGCCAAGGTGGAATCGAACCTAGGACCTTCTTGCTGTGAGGCAGCAGTGCTAACCACGACGACATCGGCAAAAAATCAAAACTAAAGTCACTGAGGAAGGACAAGGAGAGTGCAATAATCTGTGACTACCACCACGTGCCGCTGCCTTTTTGTTGCCTCTCCAGCAAACCTGTCAATCAGTTTCTACTTCCTGCAGTTTAAAGGACTGTGTGTTATACTGCGTGTTATACTGTGTGTCGTACTGTGTGTTATACTGTGTGTGAAGTGAACCCTTACGGGTTTTTTTAGCTGTGTATATTTGAGGTTAGGAAAGATTAACATGCTTGTAAAAATAAATAAACAATTTCAGAGACTATTTGAAAATTCAAAAATCATGACCAGCCGTAACACAAAGGAAAACACACCTGTTTGAAGGGAAGCCAGCTACTAGCTGGATTGGCAGGGTTTACAGGGTTTCTAAGACGCTCCAGGGCAGACATGATGGCATCACCGTAGGTCTGCTGAAACCAGGCTTCATGTGGTGTCTCTGCTGGAGCTGCTGTGATGCTGCACACGTGATCCAGGGCAAAAACCACAGGACGCATCAGAGCGGAGTGCTTTTCACGCATAATGGCAATTTTTTCATCCCTGCAGAACAACAAATATTGTAAGCAGACCAGACTTACCCAGCAAGAACTTAATTTTTCATTGAACATACAGTCATGGCCAAAAATGTTGGCACCACTGAAATTGTTCCAGAAAATGAAGTATTTCTCCCAGAAAATTATAGCAATTACACATCTTTGCATGTTTATTTCCTTTGTATTGGAGCACCACCAAAAAAAAAAAAAAAAAAAAAAAAAAAAATTCATATAATTCTACACAAAACTCCAAAAATGGGCCGGACAAAATTACTGGCACCCTCAACTTAATATTTGGTTGCACAGCCTTATCAATCACTTCCTATAACCATCAGCAAGCTTCTTCCACCTCTCAGCTGGAATTTTGGACCACTCTTCTTTCGCAAACTGCTCCAGGTCTCCTCCTCCTCCAGGCACTCAGTTTTTGGCAAAGTGACCTATATATATTCATTTTATATGAAGGTAAAAACTGTCATTGACATTAAAAATGTGTTTTTAAACAGAAATGTGGCTCAGAAGGCTGCAGACATCACAACAAATATAACATCACAGTTCTATAAAGATGTTTGAAGTGGCCAAAAAGCACTGATTGATTATAATGTAGGTACAATAACACAGACTCCTAAAGATGGTTGAAAAACAGGTTATTTCTTCATTTTCTATACAAGCCCTTCATAAATCATGCTGACTGCACTCTGTTTACCAACATAAGCAAAGACATTCCACATAAAAGCACACAGAAACATCGGGATCACTTTATGGCAGACCATCCCTTTTTGGCACAACACAGTTACTGAAAGTAACTAATAAAGTAACGTGTAATCTAACTTAGTTACTTCTAAAATTAAGTAA
The DNA here is from genome assembly GCA_034780415.1 of Cichlasoma orientale. Taxonomy (NCBI): domain Eukaryota; kingdom Metazoa; phylum Chordata; class Actinopteri; order Cichliformes; family Cichlidae; genus Cichlasoma; species Cichlasoma orientale. The sequence goes on from JAVDPK010000761.1 coordinate 5,616, forward strand.
TCAGTAAAGTAACTAAGTTACTTTTTAAAGGAGTAATCTGTAATCAGTAGTCAGAATACTTTTTCAAGGTAACTATGCCATCACTGGTCTGTTCGTATGTTCATCGCACCAGTCTGCAAAATAATGGTAACAGCAAAGATTGGGAGAAAGCGGCAGAGCCCCACACGGGATTTCTTTGAGTACGATAGTGAGACAGAAGTGTCTTGTTGGGGAGGATTTTGTGCCTGGCAGGTTTGTTAATTGAAGATGTGGAAGACGATTACATATTTGGCTTATTGGTAACAGGATACTCTCTGATTGGACTTGGAGGGTACCTGATTTATCGGGAAATTCGAAAACTCTGGGCAGCCGTGTGGGCCTTGGTCAGACTGCCTGGTCAATATGAAAGTGTGTGCAGGGCAATTCACACTCAGACTCAGAATCTGCTGGACCTGAACTGGAAGCTGGAAGCGAGTCTTGCGGCCCGAAGGCCGGTTTCGGGTGTGCCCGCGGATGACATGGTTTAAATCTTGGAGAAGTGGCTGTTCTGTGGCGTGTAAGAACCAAGAAAATTCGGCTGATTGGAATTCGCCATTGAGAGGATCAGTAAGACTCAAGGCTGTTAGTAAATATCGCGGTGGAGGCGTGGAAAACATGTCAGCGATGATCCACTGATGATCCGGTGTTAAAGGGAATCCATCGCAGCGACAGAACTTTTTTAGAATCTGAGGTGTTTTTTTAACTCCTGATCCACTCCAGTCCAGTAGGTGGCGGTAATGCAGCTCTAAACTGGTTTGCCCACTGCCATTAAACCCACAAGAAGATGACGACCGTGAACTTTAATGCTGCTAATACAGGTGAAACAAGAGTTCAAAAGAAGCATTGAAGCAACAAATTTGCTTCAAGGAATTTTTTTTATAATCAAATTATTGGAGTTTCTCGAGGAATCGTTGCAGCCATATTAATCATCACTAAAAAAAATTTACCTCTTCAAATGTATTCTGGTCCTACGGTGAATGCAGCAGAAGAATAGCCTACAAGTCCTGTAGGTGGACAAGTCTCACCTGCGCAGTGTGTTATTGTTCTGCACTCTCTTGACCTCATCCTCCAGCTGTTGGATCTTCCGCAGGACGTGCATGTGTTGCTGTTGTAACACACCCAGCCACAGTTCATCCCACAGTAATGTTACTCTGCGCAGCTCACCCACCAGCTGCTGGACCTGGTCAGTACAAAGTAGTGGTTAAACATTTCAGACAATCACAGCTCGTTAACCCTTTATGACTGCAAAAAACAGGAAGTGATGTCATTTTCCCAGGAATTGTAGTTTTTTTCCCCATCTGAGGCCTATCAGAGCTCCACTGGTGCTAAATCTAAATGCTGCATTTTGCAAACTGTGCACGAAATGCATTTTAGTTTGATTTTTACTACAGTTCATAAAAACAAGTATATCTCAAAAATGAAGTTTGAATGAGCTGAAAGAAACGAAGTCAAAATAAAAGGATCTGAAAGGATGGTTTGCAACTTTTTTTTTTCCATTTACAACTTTGAGGGATACAGCTATGACATTTAAAATTAATGGGTGGGTGTGCCCAAACTTGACTGGTACTGCAAGTTCACTTTTAAACAGTTTTCAGTAGCTTTAAATGAAATGAGCTTCTACTGCTGTTCACACCAGAAGACTGCTAGGCCTTTTTGTCATAACCACAGATATCCCAGTGAAAACAAAGCAAAGATCATCGGTTATGTAGTCTAACACTAGAGTACACAGGTACAGACTCCATAAGAGCCGGTGATAACAAAACCCCAGATTTCTGTATATACTGTATACATCTGAACCTGAAACAGACCCAGAACAAGCAGACAACTGCAAACGTTGCTACAATGCACTTTTGAAATCTGCTCACACTGTTTGGCACCAACTAAAAGTCGAGCAGCAGCATTTTGTACCATTGGAGTTGGGTAAGTAATGTCTGGTTCAGCACAACATAAAGAGCATTGCATAATCTTAACGAGCTGTGAAAAAAGCACGGATTAACATATAGAAGTGATTTTGAGAAAGAAATGGCTTCACCTTGGCCAGTTGTCTTAACTGATAAAAGCTGGACTGACTACTGATTTAATCTTTGTGTCGTTTAAGATCACCGTCCAGTTTTACACCCAGGTTTGCTGCTGTCTGTGTCACATGTTGACTCAAAAGACCCAGATTAACATTAATTTGGAGGCATCACTAGGCCCAAAAAACACAACCTCAGTCTATTGTTTAAGCACAAAATGCTTGTGGCCAGCCATATCTTGATACCTCCAATGCACTATTTTGCAGAATTGGTTTGCAGAATATGCATTTTCCTGCTTCAGTGGCACAAATCTGACAAATATCAGCATAAAGGTGGGATGTGATATGTCTTCTGAAAATTGATCGAATGGGAAGTAGATCCAGAGAGATGAGGAGAAGGCCAAGTATAGAGCCTTGAGGCACTCCACATGTAAGTTGTGCTACTCAAGATTCAACAGATCCAACACGGACACAAATGTTTTATTGAGAATAATGAGAATAAAATGTTTAAGATATGTTGCTGCCATTAAATTCAAAATGCCCTTTTTTCCTTAAAAAGGGCATTTTCTCAGATTAAGTCATGAATAAAACATTTTTATGAAATTTGAAAATCACTGCATTCTGTTTTAATCTAACTTTGTTTTGGAATTGGGGTTGGATAGCTAATACATTAATAAGCACAATCTGTTTATGACCATGCTATCAGCCTTCTACTCAGTTTTCGTTATTGCAAATGTCTGCTGGCTGTGGCCAATACAATCACTGACAATCACTTCACTGAACCAGTGCTTTGTCATATATTATAAGTCGCTAAGGCATCTAAAAGAGTCTCTACCCAAATCTGAAGACGTTTTTCTAGTGTAAGGGTGGTATAACCCCCTTCGTCGTACAAGTGTGACCGTGTTCAGCCTCCTACCTGAAGCACCATGCTAGGATTGGCTAAAGACAATTTCTCCACAATCTTGCTGTAACAGTCCTGCATCATGGCTTGGTCTTGACTGGAACAGGTTGCCAGCTCTTCTGAAGAGCCTCCTTGTTCACCACTTCCAAGCTGCTCATCCTCCTCCCCACCCAGGTCCTCCCCTTGTATGCTACCCAAGAAGGTGGGCAGAGCTGATGGCAATTTGCTTCCTGTTCACAAAAATCAACCAATTAAGAGGATCACAGTGTTCATCTGTGAAATCAGTATGCATCATAATTTTCCATCTAGAGACCCTTTCAGAGCTTCTACACTGGTTCCCTAATAATGTGGCTGTGCCCTACCAGAACACATTAGGAATGGAACTATCTAGATGAATTTAAAGTTACGAAAAAATTATTGCTTTAATTGTTGAGAAATTATAGACATTTTTATAGTCTCCCATTTTTATGAATTTATGCATTATATATATCACTTGATGTACAGATGACAAATAATGAAAATGGTCATCGTGAAGCAACCTGTCTCAGCCTGATCAAGCCAGCGATACTTTTAATGAATGGTGGTCAATGGCTTCACTATTAGTCATATCTAATGGCATCAAATATCAAGAGAATAAATTACTTAAAGTCAAATATTTGAGATAGTAATTAAAGCTCTTTAAACAGCTGTAAATAACCAGGTCAAAAGAATTAAAATACCTGCATTCTGAGCCTCCCCTCCCAGGGAAAGTGAGCCTACAATGGCAGGGTAGAGGATGAGATGTGGGGAGTCCTGGGCCACGCGGCACAGCAGGCTGCATATGCTTTGTCGGATGTATGCCTCAGGATGGTTGAGACGTGAAAAGAGCTGTGGGATGATACCTAAAGAAGACACAAATAATCAGTACATGAAAAGCAGGACGTGCATACAGTACCAGTCAGACGTTTGGACAGACGTGTGTCCAAACTGGAGGGAAACTGCCAAAAAAAAAGGCTCACAGCTCTGGTAATTAGGCTGAAGAGACATAGCAGAGAGGTAGAGGCCAAAAGAATTCACCAATCACCACCTCCACCCCTCACACACACTCGTACACACCCCGCGTCCACATGATCATAAAATATGCGTCATGAGTAGATTTGCATTACGACATACCCCTCCAGGGTGCTGTAGGAGTTGAAGCTAAGCCTAGCTCAAGTCCCTCTCTCAGTTCACCAGCATGCTTCACCAGAAGACGGAGGAGACGCAGAGTTGCCATGACAATTACATCGTCATTGCTCTGCTTGCTGTTGTGATATGAAAGGAGGGCTTTAGGGTCATCCTCATCTACGGGGACCTAAACAAAACACACACACAAAATGAGGTGAACCAAGGGCTGCACTTACATCCATGTCCAATAGCATTGCACGGTTTCATAGTCATCGGGTTTAGAGAATGTATCTGAGCCTCACTTGTCCCGCATTGAGCTTGAGGAAGGTGAAATAGGCTTGGCAGGAGATGCGGTACAGACCAAAGATGCGGTCCACTACCCGTCTCCAAACTCGGATCAGACCATCTGTAACCAGCTGGCTTGCCTCCCCGAGCCAAGGACATGAACCGGTGAGCTGCCGCCAAATCACATCTACCATGTCATCCTCGTCATCTTCCTGCTGGAGAGCCATTTCCTCGTCCTGAACAGAAGAGCAGACAATAATCTAGGACAATACAAAAAAACTATTTTCATGTTGGTGTGCAGTCATGTTGGAACAGGAACACCCCCAAACTGTTCCCACAAAGTTGGGAACATTAAACTGTCATGTAGGCCATGAGCTGGGGGCTGGGTGGCACCATCTCTGGTGGCAGACTGAAAGCTTTTCTGATCTAGTCAATGGGCAGCAGTCAGAAATTCACAATGGCAGGTTCAGATGAACAGCTGCTGAGTCCAAAAATACCTCATAGCTAACGTTCTATAATTATAAAAGGCAATAAGGAAATGTTTTCGAGTGTGGAGATTAACTTGGTTACAGAGAAGATGATATAAACCTCTCACCATCTTGGATTTTCAAAATAGCCACCATAAAGTTCAAAAATAAAGAAGCTCTCAACTCGCCGTCCTTCTTCAGATGATACTGGAAGTGGTCTGATCAATGCATATGAAACAGCAGCTTAGCAATGATTCAGAAAAGAGCACCGTGAAGGATCCAACACTCCTTTCCATGAGTCCACCAAGAAGCAGAGACTGAAACCTACACTGATCTCAAGAAGAACGAGAAGCCGTGCAGAAGTGGCCCAAAGGAAATCATTCTGAAGAACCAGCACCCCAGCAGAACAGGTACAGTGGGTCTGCTCTGGTGCAGAAGCTCAAAGGAAACTGCAGCATATTTGCTGACACTGCACACGCTGTTGTTCTAAATGAGTGCAAACAGGACTGAGGTCAAATTTGATGTCTGTTGTGAGAAGTTAATGAAGAATGTAGAGAGAAACAGAAGGAACAGCGTTCAAACAGCTGACAGCAGACAGCAGCAGATGAGGAGCTAAATCAAATGAAAGACACTGAAGGTGGAGGGAAAACAGGACAGCAGGTCCATCCAAAAGGAAATGCCTCAGCACTGGTGTTCCTGTGCTCACAGCTCCATGCTGACTGAGGTGAGACTCTTTGGAGCAGACTTGGAGCACAGATGTTAATGTTTGATAGAGAAATGATGGTTTTGGAAAGTTCACATTTCACCCACACACACCGTTACATGTGAGACGGTCTCAGATCCTTACAGAGAAGTCAGCCTGATGAGGACACACACAGCTTTGAGTAGCTGCACGTATCAGCTCTCTTTAGTTTAACTGAAAGCAGGAAACACGTCCTCACCCACACTGACTGAACCGCACAGAACTGAGTGACAAAAACGTACTCATCCTCAGGATCTCACGTGTTATGAGGCCAGCTAACTCTAAGGCAGGATTTGCAAGTTCGATGCACATTTTGAATGTCGTTGCACTGTACTGGGGACACATGCAATGACAATAAATTGAATCTAATCTAATCTTGAGTGTGGTACACTGAATTTTGCTGAAATATGAACAATGAGTCATATTCTTGTACTTTGTTTTTGCATATTGATTTACAGATTTATTCTTCACTTATTCTCATAGCAAAGCGTGGGAATGAGCAGAAAAGCGAGGGGTGTGGGATTTTAGGCCCGTTGTCACGTGTTCATGACTGTAACTTCTGTTTTTTGATAAAAACCAGTTTCCAAGGTGTGCACAGGACAGACTACCTGTATGCCAGTAGGTCGACACATGGCCTGTCCCAGAATACTGAAGATGACGTCCTTGTCTTCGTCACTCGTTGTTGCTGGCAGCAGCTCCTCTATCTCTTTCTTTTCCCCAGGAAGAAGAGGCAATCCTTCCCCTTGGCTGGAGAGAAGAAAACTACATTACAGGTAAGGTTCCCACAGTGAGACATTAGCCGTGTTTCCATTAGTATCTACCCAGCGCAGATGGAGTCGGCGCGGTTTGTAGGCACTTCCATTAGTACCAGGTACTTTTTTAGTACCCACTCAGCTGGGCTTCCAAGCGATCCGAGGAGATGTGAAAATGTGACGTGGAAGAACAGCATGCCACTGATTGGCCAGGGAGTGTCGTCACTAGCGGAGTCATGAGAGCGACTCCTTCACCAGAATCAACCGCGCCATTTTTAAAACCTGACAGCAAGAAACTGGAGGCACAAAGCGCGGGTTGAATGCCCAGACTGACAGTTTGCAGCGGTAGTTTTGCAACAATAGAGCCATCTGAAACGCACACACAGCATACATATTTTAACCCCATACTGCCGGGTAAAAGCCGCTGAAGCACCGTTACCTGCTCCTACTAGCCGTTAACAGCTGGTTAACACCGGGCCTGAGGCGGCTGATCAAAGGAACTTTGAATTACCGTAATTATGTGGCCATTTGTCCTATCGGAAAAATTCAAACTGAGAAACCCAACATAGGGTCATTACGGTAATTGTTGCCAAAAGTACACAAACGGCGTCACTTTTAAAGAACACTGAGTCAATTATAACATGTTTGGCAGTATAGGTACTTAATGACAACCTTCATCCATTAAAATATTGATGCTTATGCATGATGATGACAGTAAACTGGCATTAGCTATGTTGTCATCCATTGTTGAGTTTTGTTTTGAGCCACATACAAGTTACATCAAGAGACTACTGCCCGCGCTGCTATATCGACTCCACCCACACTGAGGTGGTACTCAACTGCAATGGAAACAACATGTCCGTGGTGAGTCGTACCGAGCCGACCCGACCAGCACTGAGTAAGTACTAATGGAAACGTGGAAATTTTCCGTGTTCACGGGCCTGCAAACACACTGTGATGCAGACCAGCATGACCCTCAAAAACACAATAGTTCAGGCTGTCAAGTAGCAGCGACACAATTATCTCTCACTCACACACCGACACACACACACACACCACTGGGTCCACTAACCTTGCGTTATCGACTACCTTCCTTCCCCAGCGGTAAGCCCAGCTCGCCAGGGCTGCCCAGGACTTTGCCACATCTGGAGCTAGACTGGTGGACAGCTGATACAGTTGACCCAACACGAAGTCTGGCTCTCCAACACCCACGCTCACTGCACGGGGAAGACCACCGAGACCAAATGTCGAGTACTTTAGAGGGTTATGGACATATCTCATACTTGAGTGTGGATACCATTAATCTGTCAGTTTAACGTCTTCAGCTAAGATCAGTTGGACCTGATATGTATATAACTGAGCACTTCCTTGGAATAGAAAGTAATACTTAAAAAAACAAAAAAGTGTAAGCTCATATGAGGGCAATCAGCACAATAAAGTCACCATTGTTTAACAAAGTGTATAGGACTTTAACCGGACTGTGTGGTGCAGAGTGAGGATGCAGAGTCTCCGGTTAAAGCACGGTACCTGAAATCTCAGCAGTGACGTGTGGGATGCCCTGATCCTCCAGGGGGAGCTCCAGCAGAGCACCAATATTCCTGCTCAGAGGTGACGTACTGCCCAAAGCACTGCATGAGTTTACTGTTGCGGACTTCTTTACCACCTACAACAAAACATTCAAAGTCTTTCTATTATTCGTTTTAAGAATCTTAATGTTTGATGACTAAAATGGGTCCAAAAAAAAATATGCTTAAAAACAAAAAAACTTTTGGGTTTTTGAGCCTTTGACAGGACAGTGGAGACAGGCCTCGAGCCACAGCCCGCACACTAATAAATACCTGAACAATGTAAACGTCCAGCTTACAAAACTACGTGCCTGTTTAAGCTGAGGCGTCATGTCCTTCCAGTCAGCCAACAGCCACTTGCAGAGCGTGAGCAGCGAGCGGCAGGCAGCACCTTCATTCTTCCCCAAATGGCAGTAAGACAGAGCAGCCTTGCTCAGCATCTCCATGGCTGCCATTGACTGACCTGCACACAAAGAACTGCTTAGAGAAAAAGAAACGATGCCCAGAGAAACCTCATCAACGCTCTGCAGCAGGTTTGTTTTGGAGGCAGCTGCTGTCAGCAGGGAGTGGGACTGATGGCAGAAAGCAGCACACTTCTGTGGAATTGCAGGTTTATTTCCTATAAAGCTCTGATGGATCTTCCCCCCCCCCCACACAATGATCTCAGCTGTAACAGCATTTCTGGATTGTTTGGATGGTCTTTGAGTAGCTTTTACTCCGTTTGACTTTTCCTACGGCTTTTACAGTTTTCAATTCAAACATGCACATTTCCATGTTTTCCAGCAGCCCACAGATCTACTCTGAAACAGAAGCTGCAGCTCCACTCTAACAAAATAAGATTTATTGGAGTAGATTCAACTTTATTAATCCCTTTAGGGATTTTAATCCCTCACAGCTGTTTCTGCTCCACCTCACCGATCACACTCACACTGGCAGCAACGCAAAGATACACACTTCACCTGATACGGCCTTGACTATGTTTGTTATGTGAACATATTATACACAACAAAAATTATTATTATTACTGCAGCAGGCTTGACCTGGGCATGCATTTTAATGACAGACCTAACAGCCAATCACAAGAGGCATTTTCTGACAGGAACACTCGGGCCTCAGTGTCGGCAGACGGCCGTTTCCTGCTGGGAATCAGCTGTGTCGGTCTTCACGGAGCCAAAAACATTTTTTCATGCAGTGAAAGCGTGAGGAAGGAAAAACCTCACCTGCCGTTCTCAGGACTTTGGCTTTTTCTATCTCAACTTCTGGTCCCCAGGTCTCCCCCAGGGTGCCTTCCAGATGAAGTCGCCTGAAGGCCGCGCTCAGCTCATCGTGCTGCTCCTCTTCTTGTGTTCTTGCATCACTGAACTGTCTGAGCAGACGGGACGCCAGGGTAATGTTGCCCTTTTTCCGGGCAAATTTGACAGCAGTCAGGCAAAGCTCCATCAGGTGGCTATCGATGGTGGACGAGTAACCTGGGTGAGAAGGACGATGGTCAAATGTTAGATGTTTCCATGGGCCGCTGTCAGTGCATCACACTGATCACTTTCAGCCCAGCAAAAATGCCTCGCTAGTTTCCCCTCGTATGAAACCTTTTTCCTTCTTTGACATCAGATCATTTACCAGCAGCAGGGCTGAAAGAATAAGGCTCAGACTGTGTGCAAACAGAATAAGCAGTGCTTCATGATACTGACTGAAGGCTTATTAACTACTTTGGGCAGGTTTTTATGAATACTCTCATTCAATCATTACCTTTAAGTTTGTGGAGCAGCTGTCTCTGAAATGTGGTGTATCTGAGGGCATGAAGGAAAAGCTGGACATCCTGCTGCTTACATGAGCTCAGAGCCTCACTGCACAGAGGAATCACACAGTCCTGTGAAGAATGCAAACACAAAGGGTGAAACATTAAAGTTGTTGCTCTCTGCAGCAGCTTCACTTTAGCTTTAACACTACTTCTATCAACGACAGCCAGGGTCTGGAACATCAAACATGTCATGTTCTTTGTGTTTAGAATATGTGGTCATGTTTTCATCATTTACTTTGATATTCTCTGGTATCAAGAACGATCGCTGCAAATGAAACTCATTGATTATCTGCAGTCACGGTAAATGTGGGTGTACAAACTTCTTGTCCAGTAAGTGCATTCTCCAGGGTGGCAGTGGAGTGGAGCTGCAGGGTGGGGAACGTGGGCGTGGCATCAGAAAGAGTGAGGGTCGACAGGCGAAGAGGACCCAAGCAGATGCGTCCGGTCTGTTTCAGGCAGCGCACCAGCGTACTGCAACAACATGTCACATGACGTATTCAGCATCAGGCACTCAAAATAAATAAGGCACAGTTAAAGTAAACAGCTAAGACCATCATCTGCCTCCATTCCAAAACTAACTAATGACTTTGGGGACCTGCCTCTTTTTGGCACTGGGCTGAGGCCGTGTGAGTGTGACCATACAGAGCCAGCCAGCTTCTATCCACACGGGGTCAGGAACAGCTTCTAGCACACAATAACGAGCCCAAGCTGGACACATTAAACACACAGCACTGTTTGCTGAGTCTCAAAGTTCACCCCCCCCCCCCCCCCATCTTTGAACTTGTTCTGTCTGCAGGCCTTCAAATGTTGCAGTGCAGCAAATGCAAGGTGTTCAACTTCAGGTACAGTCTGCAAATCCCACGTTCCTGAAGTCACAGCTGCAGATATTGACTAAGTAGTTCTCTACATGTAACTGTTTGAAAATGGCCCCCTGACTTCATCACAACAATATTTTTATGAGCAAGCCAATAACAATGGAAATGGCAGTGTTCGCATTGAGTGCCGGATCATCCTGGATTATTTCAGGGAAATCAGAGACGGGCAGGCAGGAAGCATTTGGTTATGACCTGTAAGAAGCAAACTCACTCTGAATTGGCTGCAGTTCTCTGGTCCTGCTGCTGGCTGACTTTGGTCATTGCACTCAGAGCGCTGCGGAGGAGCTGCACCTCGATGGCTCTCTGCAGCTCCGTCGGATCTGGGCTCAGCGAGGGCAGAAGCCTCTTCAGATCTGAATACATGCACACACAATCAAAGCTAAGCGTGGACAAGGAACATTTTGTACCAGTTTCACTACAAAGTAATCCACAGTCTCTGAAGCCTACTAACACCAGTGGCTGTAAGGGCACTTACCCAGCTTGTCCTTACTGCCAGAAAGAGAGGTGTAGTCCTCTCCAGGTAGCAGCTCCAGCTGAACCCCACACTCTGCTAGATCCCCCTCCTCAAAGTGACTCAAAGCCTGGATGTAATTAAAATCGGTCTTCAGGCTGATGCTGACAGGATTGGTGGAGTTCTGTTTGAGGGTGCTCACAGTCGCCTGCCACTCCTTAACAGAGGCCCAGTCACAAAGGGCTGCGTAACACTGGCAGGCTTTGTTGGCCAGAAAGTTGATGACCTCTGGGGAGCACTCACTGGACTTCAGCAGCACCGTCTTCCTGCTGTCACCTTTTGGAAATCAAACATCATCACATCAGTAAATGTCACAGGAAAGACGACCAAACAAAAAAGCACAAAAACATTTCTCAGGAACAGAAGCAGGAAATGCACCATTAGACTAAAGCTTAAAGAGAGGGATGAACCCGGGTTCTCTGATTAGCCTGGGCGAGTCTCTCACTGTAGAAGCTCAAACGTTACTCTGCAGGCCCGACTGCCTTGCACTAGTGGCACAGAGTTTGTCTGCAGAGACCTTCCTCCTAAGTTTAACCGTACTGAAATAAAACATTTCACTTCATTTCCTCTAAAAACATTTTATTCACTCCATTTTTCCTGGTCAGCCACGCCCCACCTGAAGGGCTTCTATGCCCCACAGCTGGGATCAAGGAAGGATTAGAAAGCTAACTGAACTTAGAGCTTGATTCTACACAACTGTGCGCCTGCTGTTACACACACACACACACACGTTAGCTGTATATGGAGGACCTGTTTGTGATCAAGCAGTCCTCCTCTGCATAAATCCTGTAATCAAACCTGAGCTGTAAAATTTTCCAGACGTGTCCCAACTTCCAGGATCCAACACAGATCCATCATTTCTACCCTTACAGGAGAAGGTCCTCCTTCAGCTTCCTTTCCTTGATCTCACCTGCTGTGCTTCACCTGTATTATTTCTGTTACTAGCAGCTTTGCTTGTCTACGACCCGCCAACTGCTGTACCTTTATGGTGGCTTGACTGCATGAAACGTGGATGTTTGCTAGTTACCATTGCTGCCGTGTTTCGGGCTGCTTGTGTTGCTGGAGAGTTTGAGCATCAAACTTTCAGCGCCTTTGATGCTACAGTCCATTCCTGTAACCGCAGAGAGCTGGTCCTGATACTCCTGGGCTGCTTTCTCAAATCTACACACAAACATTTGCACAATTGATTACAGGAGGACGACGACATGAACAAACATTTATATACACATCTCACCGAACCATAACAATAACTGGTTAGTGTGCCGGTCCTCACCGTCCCTCAGCCTGCAGGGCGACTGATGACAACCAGCCCATACTCTTGCCAGATGTTGAGAGGCTCCAGCACGCCAAGCCCTGGATGGCTTCAGGACAATGCAACTCCCATAGAGCCTCCACAAGCAACACCACAGGAACCTCCAGCTCTGGACCCTTTCAAGCACACAAAAACATCCCATTGACCCAGACAGATGCTACTGTTTATTACTGTACCAGCAGAAATTACACAACACTAAGACTGTGCAAAGAAAAGCTAGAGGCTCAAGCTAGAAAAACTGAATTATTATACACATATTCCTACTACACATAACGTTTATACAGACACACACTCAGCTGAAAGCTCTGTACACTGACCTGGGTGCCACTGTTCTTAATCTCTGTGAGCAGGTCGAACCCATGGCGAACAGTTACTGCTGGCTGGCCAGACAAAAGACCAACTCTCATCAATGCCAAGCGGATCCTGGTCAGCCAGTCCTGGCATGTCTGCCGGTTCGTGTAGAAGAAAGTCCTGATGCCCTGAGAGGCAGAGAAAAAGCCACACGAGATCAACGAACAACACACACGCAGGGCGGCAATCACAACATCATGACTGCTGTTCACATTCTGCTCCTTGGCTACGATCCTCTCTCAGTCACAGGGCTGTGCGACACATCAGTACACGTGAAAAAAGTCATCTCGCAATATCAGTGATGTAGTGACGCCACGCACTTCTGTTCCCTCGTGTGCACGATGACAACACAAGCCCAAATCAGTGAGAGCTTTCAGTAACCTGTTAAAAAGCTCGATCCGAGATACAACATCCCAGTTTTATTACACGTAAAGCAATTATTTTATATTTTTACTTCAACTCTCCAGGGACAACACCACCTCGGCTACTTTCATGCCCACATTTGATTTGTGCTGATGTAATGCTGTCATACTATCGTACTATAATTCACTGCTGGCACCATGTAGCAACGGAGTCACACTTTGAATTTGGGAGTCTGTCACCCGTCAATGTTCAACCATTACATCTTCAACCAGCAGTGAAGCAGAGCTTCTATTTGCACACCTTTGGTGGAGCGGTGAGAGCGTTGGCACAGCCCTCATAAGCATTGTACATGAGCTTCTCCAGGTTCTCCAGGTACTGGAGCAGCAGCGTGAGGCGCAGCTGATTGGAGTGGTGACCATCACTATCACTTCCAGTGCCGGCCCAGGCTCCAACATCCTGATCTGGGTTCAGACTGTGTGCAGCTAGGCTCCGGATCATACCTGTAACACATGGAAACAGAAGGGTGGGCTGGTGGTGCTAAAACAGAGAAAACAAACCCCGGCACTTCTGATGCATGTCATTACACCCGTCTCTCTCTCTGTGCATTAATGAGGAACTTAGTTTTCTTCACTAAGCAGCAGTGACTGCATTTTACCAGACATACCACAGCACGTTTTGTGTCTCCAGTTAGAAAAGAGCGAGCAGCCCCACAGTTTCCATGTTCCTATTAAAAAGCCTGTTACAGTAGCCTCAGTCACAAATAATATGTAGAACTCAAATGACACTTGAACTGAGCTTTACCTTCAATGGTCTGGAAGGTGTCCTGAGCTCGACCCAAAGGTGTTCGGAGTTTGGATAATACAGTGAACTGTGCAGCCTCCCACACCGCCCACTGCCACAGCAACACCTCTGTTTTTAGCAGTCCTCGGGTCACTACATCCGGCCTGCTACCTTCAGTGCTTCCACGGCCATCCTGCTTCTCAAGACGCTGGCAGCTGTAGTACAGACGCTCCAGCCACGAGTCCTTCCTGAGAATACAGAATGGGACGTGTTTGAGCCATCACTGCAATGTGAACTGCATATCTAATCTCCGCCACAGTGCATTTTTATTGATCACGAGTCAAAGTGTACATCACAGATTTGTAGACCTGATATAAAACTTGTCTCACTCAAGTGCTACGGGGCACATGATAACCGTGAAGTACACGTAGTGTAAACTGCCAGCATGGCTAACACTGTACCAATATTAAAACCTAGACCTAGAAGTTCTTCTAAAATCTGTGCAGTGCGTGCAACTGTTCCTGTGCCGTTACCCTCCACGGTGCAGGACTCCATACAGGATGAAGCTGATAAGGTCACTGAAGTCCTGGGGGTGGAAAGTGCTGCTCGGTGCACGGCTCATGTGGTGGCGAATGGCCACAGAGATCTTCCTCATTTCAGGATGGCTGTGGTTACTGCAACAAACAGGATCACATGCACACATTGATAAATTGGTCCCAGCTCCTGATTGGTCAGTACTTCAGTTCAACTGGTGCTCATCAAACATCAAATCCTTCTAACATAGCGAAACCTCTGAAGTTCCTAACTGATAACAGCAATGCTGATGGTGCCAACGTGCAGCTGTCCGTCTTCAGTGCTCTAAAGTCACAGACTGGGCGGGACGCTTAAAGCGTGGACTCCCGTTAATGGAAATGCTGCAAGGCAACAACTGCAGTCCCACAAACATGTCTGACAGCTTTAGCCAAGCAGCTAGTCAAGTGTTCAGAGGGATCTGGGACCCGATGCTGATACTCCAGGCTGCAGTTCAAATCACATCTGTAGTTATTCACTTGGGGCACTTTAAGATTGTTTAGCCATTTAATGTTCCTAATTATTGTTCAGACCAGGCACAACCATAACATCATTAGCCAGGTCCACTCAACTACTAGTTACAGGAAAACAAGACAACAAACCCAGCATGTCGCAGGGCTGTAGCCACGGTTACTCCAGTGGAGCTGAGATGGTTTAGGTTCTCTATGCTCAGCAGTCAATAGCCTTCATAGCAACAACTGCTAACTGCTTCATAGTTAGCCTAAATGTGAACTTTGCGTGAGATGTGTGTACGGCTCATGGCTGCTGATCGTATCCATGAGTCACATCAAGAACAGGATTGGGGAGCTTGACAAGAAGCTGTGCCTCTATATTACACCAGAGCATAGGAAGTAACGCTACTGTGTAGCAATAAAATCCTAAAGGCATCCACTGCTATTAATGACACGCACATATGTGTGAAAAAGTACAGTTCATAGCAGTACGGCAAGTCTTACCTCAAAGTCACGTCAAGAGGGATTGACCTGAGAAGTTTAGCATAAGCTTGCCTCACCCTCACTGCTGAGTGGACCAGCTGGACTCTGCACACATCTACACACCTAAGAGACCCCCACCCCACAGCACACACACAAAAACACGCACAATTAACTTTAATACAACAGGACAAGTATCGGGCATCACACTTTCCCATATCTGCAGCTATGTGCAGGACAGAAGTAAGGTGTGTAAATAAGGCGTTCACCTCTGCAGAAGCTCAGTGGACAGCGATGAGCACAGCACCTGCAAAGTGTGGCAGGTCTGGAGGCAGATGCTTTGATCCTCATTCAGAGCTATCCAAAAAAAACAACAATTCAACAACATCCTTACTGATGCACGAGTCAGCCTGTGTAAAAACGTTCTTGGTAGGAAATTTGAACATTTTGGTCTCACCATTGGCCAGAATGCCTCTGCAGAACTTGCTGAATGAAGGCAGGGAAAAGAGGGGGCTGTAGGTGTCCGACTTCTTCATCAGCAAAGAGATTTCCTGAGCCCAGGTGAGAAGCAGTTTCCTAGCATATCAACATAAGTGTGTTATAATAACTGTAACCAATGACCTTTGTGTGTCGCATTTGGTTTTCTCCATTGCTGAGCACAATCATTTAATTAAATAATGAACTTATTGTGAAATATATAAAAAACTTTCAGCTGAGTTTGCTTAAAGATGGGGAGAAAGAACCTGGCCTCGGGGTAAAGGTGCTCCCTGGGCAGCAGACCTCCAAGAAGACTGAGCAGTGTGCTGAAATGCTTCTTAGTTGCTGTGGTTACAGTGCTGATGACAGCACCATCAAACAGAGAGGGAGACGATGATGATAAGCTGGATGAGATGAAGTGATCGTGTCTGCACACAGAGACAGAAGAGGCCATCAGATAAGAGAAGCAGCCATGAACAGAAGAAGTCCTGCACAGAGTTTGGGATCTTCTTCTTTTGGATCCATTAAAACCTTTCAGCAACTCCAACAGCAAATCACAGAGGAAACGGACTTCACTCAATTCATCTTAAATCAATAAGCAAACCTCGTCTGGTTTGCTTCCTGTTGCCCAATCACAATCAATTTCCTCCTCTGAGCTCTTCACTTACCTGCAGCTCAAAGTAACAAAGTTACCAGTTATTAAGATTAACTGAATAAACGATTATTAAGAATCTCAAATACTCACACCAGCATACATATATTTACCTGTTAGGTTTTTACTTACTAAACTCCTTATTGTACAGGATTTAGACTTTTGTCACTTTATTTAGTTTTCACTTCTTTATTTAATTGTGCTCCTTTTGTATGCTTGCCATATTGTATTCATTTTAGTAAGCTTTTGTTCAGGGTTGTGTTTAATGTTCTCAGCTTTTGGAATAAAGTATCTTCTTCCAGCAGAACCTTAGAGCCACAGCTGTGACTAACGTCTGCGATTTTCACCCATCAAAGTCAGTGATACTGTTACAAACTCATGTTAGTGTTCTAGGGTTAAAGTCCACCCAATATGGAAAGAATTCCAAAGAAAAAATCTAGCCAAATACACTACACGGACAAAAGCACTGGGCCACACACACATTACAGGTACAGGAGCTGCTCGGCCATGAAGCTTCCAGCATCATTTCTAATGCTGGAGAAGGTTTGGAGCTCTGCAGTCACTGACTCAGCAGAGCATTGGCAACTTTTAGCCATTATGTGACTCAGCACTCGGCAACCCTGCTCTATAACTTCACATGGCTTGTGGTTGAGTTGCTGTGGCTCCTAAATGCTTCCACTTTGCAATAACATCACCTACAGTTGATCTTGGGATACCCTGGAGGGACAACATTCCATGGCATGACTTGTTGCAATGGTGGCATCCTGTTCCAGCACCTCGCTTGAATTCATTGAGCTCTTTTGGTTTGTAAAGGCAGGCAGCAGCTAGGTGCTTGATTTTACACACCTGTTGCAATGGGACTGAAAACACCTGTACTCAAAGATTAAGAGGCGTGGCCCGTTACTTCTGTCCATACAGTGCGTGATTGCAAAACTGAGAATATCGCAGTGCACAACAAGGAGTGTGCTCGCACCACATGT
This sequence comes from Cichlasoma orientale, assembly GCA_034780415.1. Classification (NCBI taxonomy): domain Eukaryota; kingdom Metazoa; phylum Chordata; class Actinopteri; order Cichliformes; family Cichlidae; genus Cichlasoma; species Cichlasoma orientale. The sequence continues at coordinate 23,107 of JAVDPK010000761.1, forward strand.
GGGTGTATTACCTGGTGCAGTGTGAGTACAGGGAGTAGAGTACAGCGTACTGGATGGCAGGGTAGTAGATGGCCAACTCAGAGTGGACCAGCATCAAATTGTGACTTAGAAGAGCGAAGACTGTAGGAGACAATGCCCACATCTACACAGGACCCACAAATACACACAAATGAAGCAAGTGAACGTGCAGTGATATAACAGTGCAAACATCAGGTGTCTACATTCAATTTCCTGTCACTGCATATGTCACAATGAAATGCAAAGCACCGCCGTTTATTTCAGGACCTTTCCCATGCTGTTCTAAAAGAACGTGATGAATGGGAGGAGCAGTGGCCTTTACAGAAGACTGCAGTCTCAGGCAGCAGCAGAGCTGCTGAATTCAGTCAGATCCACAGGATGTCTGTACTGTGACATGTTCCCACCTGTTGTATTTGTTTGGCAAAAGCTGAAATCGTATTTATACAGCACAACATACTGTAGTGATCACAGAGCGGTCGACCTTTAGAACCAACGGGGACAGAAACCTTTAAGAGAAGAACTGAAGATGTGGCTGATTTCAGATCATTCAAACAGCTCCTCCACCGTCTGTCTGCTGCTATCCACAAGCTTCTGTAAGAGCGTACGCAGGCTGCCATGACAGATCGCTACTTCCACTGTACGGTTCTATACTTCCGGTTACCCGAAGTCAGAGCCAGAGTTAATGACAAAATCCGGTTACTTTGTGCTGTAACGGGCGGCTTTATTAGTTGCAACATGAGCTCGGGTTCAACTTGTGCTGTTGTCGGTTGTCACAACATCAGTCTGTACATTTTTTCAGATTATTTTATTCTGTATATTTGTTCGTTTTCCCCAAAATTATACTACCCTGTTGCACATCCTATTACTGTTATTTTTCCTTATATTTTAAGTTTAATGTACAGCCTCTTATTTATTTACATTATCTTATTTATAGTGTGACACTACAGCATACAGCCTACACAAAGCTTTAACAATGCGTGGCTTCCACATGTAGACACGTAGCAGGTAGCAAGATGACAGCTGCGTGTCTGCGAATGTTACGCCCCACAACTATGTTACTATGGAAATACTGCTGCCATGACCTCATGTACTGTGAATTCCTGGGACAGTACATATGATCAGTGCTGTTAATGTGGAGAGTACGAGGATCATCAGCACTAAAGCACACAATGACTTTAACAGACTGATGAATCCAGCGGAGACGCCGGTCCTGCCAGAAAAGGCTGCACAGGAACAGATCTTTATAGATATATGAGTAAGTGTGAAGTTCATATGAACCATACATCCACACCAGTCACACTGAAGGAAGTATGGGAAGCTGCTGAGACTATTACTACAGTGCTGCTTAGTGATATTCAGCAAAGTGGAAAAGGACAATGGCTCACCCCAATTAGAGAATTCTTGGTGTTTCCAATGGTGGTAAGGGTGCTGAGGTTGAAGATGATGGTGAACTGGGCTTTTTCTGGTGGCAGGGTGAGGGAAGCAAAAGCAGGGTGCTGGATATTAGGGCAGAGGCTGCCTGGTGTCAGGGCCCTTCCACAAGGATCCAGAGTTTCCCTCAAGCTGGACAGACCGCATGCCATCTCACCCAGAACCATTTTATAAGCTGCCTCCAGTGTTGGAATGTTTTTCAAGCTCATCAGTGCCTGATACACACCGTGGACGGCTGACATGACCTGTGCAGTGAGCAGACACACATTACACTCACCAAATCTAAACAAAATATTCACACAAAACATTTTTATTTATGCTGGCCTAACCTAGCTATGAGCCCACACTGGCTTTTCCTACAACAGAACGGGCCTGAGTATCTGATCAACCCCGATGCACCAAACACCCTGAGTCACCGAGTCTTTGGAAGAAATGATGCATTTTCCTGTTACTATATGTTTAACTTGGTAGAAGGGAAATCCTCAGTTATTAAGACGGTGATTTTTCTTTGAACACAAACTCATTTTCTCCCCTCTGTATGCAGCAAAGTCCTGTAATAACAGCCCACATCCACAGGCCTGAGATTTTATACACTGCCTGGCATTTACCTTAGTGCACAGTTTCCCTGGGACGTTTTTACCACACTGCTCAAAAAGAAAGAAATCAAAGGAACACTTTTAAAAGGCATCAGATCTCAATGGGAAAAAGCTGTATATGAACACTCATATGGACTGGGTACTGTGTTAGGAATGAAAGCATGTCATCGTTTGACTGAAATTAAAATCATCAACCCACAGAGGCCTGAATTTAAAAAGCCCCCCCACATCAAAGTGAAACAAGACCCAAGGGACAACCACCTGCTAGTGCTAATAGCCACGCCTGCTCGCTAACTGTGGAAACAGGAAACGGTTCCGATTGAGAACCTGTGAAATTTTCAGCCCGGCGCAGCCAACCGCTGACTAGAACCCTGTCCCATAAACAGACCACAGACGGGCTCTTTACACAGAAGTCTGATCACATCAATATCACTGAGGTTTCACTGACGCGACGCTGAGCTCTGATTCAGGTGTTCCTCTCATGTTTTTGAGCAGTGTGGGTAACAAACATGTATATGTGTCTGCCACCTTCACACTGGCCTGGAACCAAATTTGAATGGCAACATTGTGACAAAGTACAAACTGTCATCACTTTGGAGTAACCTCTTCAACTATCACATACAGCTGTAATGTTTAGCCACACAGTGGATTAGATATGCAAAATACAGTGTGAGGCTATTACGCTGGCACAGCTTTGAAGCTCAGAGTTTCTGAATAAAGCCACACCTCTTTCTCCTGATGAAAGCGTAGCTTCAGCAGCTGGGAGTCGGGCGCCAGCAATTTCTCCACAAAGGACACGGGCAGCTTGGTGTTGACCTGGTCTACAATCTGAAAGACAATGAGACCGTCAATCAAATGTAGAAAACTTGGTTTTTCCAAGTCCTGGATGCTAATTACACACACGGTCACACCGCACTTCAGTCTGTCTGTGGTTAAAGGCAGCAGTAACAGTCCCAAAATAAGTTTTAATCAGAACCCCATCGACCAACCAGGGACCGGAATCAGCCCAGCGATCGGCCCTGGGGTGCTTCCAGCGTTGTTAAACAGGGTGGAGGCGGGGGTCAAGAAAGTAGCAGGGGGACTAGAAGAAATCAGAATAAGTGTAGAAAACTGATGTGCAATCCAAGATCATATGCAGCCCTATTGCAGATTAATTATGTGAAAAGTGGATCTGAATAAGAATTGAATCACCATCTTGTAACTGAAAGTGGACAAAGCATTTAGACGTTTCACTTCAGTAAAAGTTCGAATTCCACTGAAGAAGCTTAACAGGCCACAGGCTGGATATTCAAATCTGTCTGAAGTAAATGTACTCATGTGAAAGGACTCCATATAGGTGACATTACTGCGTTATAATTGCTGATTTATTGGTGTATCGCTCCCTGACGTTGCAGCTGTTCATGACTTTAGCTTGAGCTATAACACAATATTTTTCAAATGAATTATAAAGTACCCAGCACTTTAAAATAAATACAGTTGAGTACAAAGTGCAACAATTGGGCTCAAAATATAATGGAGTAAAAGCAGAAAGCAGTACAACATGCACATACTTAAAGTACTTTAAACCTGAGTAAAGTACCAGAGTAAATGTACTGAGTTATATTTGTACTGGTCCTATCTGTGCTCTCGTCTACTGGTGTTCAGGACTCTCAGACTAACAGTGCAGTACTCCGATGGCTTTGGTGGTGACGATGGTACCAGGGGACCAATCAGATTTGAGATACTGAAGCTGCTTTTGTTTGCTGTACAGCAGCTCAGTATTGGTACACAGCACCTCACTTCCAGCTGTTTCACTGAGAGAAGATCCTGGAACGTCTCCTCTGGAGAAAGTTGAGTTTTGTTTTTATTTGCTATCAGTTACAGTTCTTAAAGAGAAAATCAGAATCTGCAGTAACTGCTGACCGGTCACCATTAGAGGGGAGAATCACCTCTGCTGTGTGTGTAATTCTAAGCATAACAAGACAAACTACACAAAAAAACCCCCAACTGTGTCACTCAGGCTGTGAGCATGCAGAAGCTGGTTTTGTTCATTTCTATGTTAACAGAATGATGTGGGAGATAAGCCATGAGGTGATTATACCAGAGTGAGAAGATTTAGCACTGCCAAGTTGTAGTCTGAGCCACAGGCCTGGCAGCAGTCCAGCTGGTCCAGACCATAGGCGAGGACAGCGTCCATCAGCTGCCCACAGGGTTCTACACTGGCCAGCAACACACCCACACACTCGTTCCCTGCTGTGAGCACGGCCTCGGAGAACTGGACCTGCTTTGCCACAGTCACACAGGCCAGAACCCGGTTAAGAACCTTGAGGAAAATCAGAACACGGGGGGGAAAGCTCAGATTAGGCGTTAACATTACAGGACTGTAACATAACAGAAAGCAGAAAACAATTTAGAGAGCATAAAATCATTTACTGAGACCATTTCCTGTAACCAGCATTTTATCTGCATATCAACCGAGGAGCGTTTTCCCAACAATTAGATCTTTTTAAACTGCCGTCCACGTTTGCCTCTGAGTGCATATCTACATTACAGGACTGTATATTTAGTATTTTGCTGTGGTTCTCAAAGGTGCAGCTCTTACGTCTGTGACGTAGACCTCAGTGATAGGCGGTCCTCTGAAAGGGCTGAATCGCTCTCCGATGCTGCGGACCACCGTGCTGAAGACCCTCAGCAGAGCTGCCAACTTGGGCAACGACACTGAGGGAGGGGGGATATCTTCATCCACCACCTCCCCTGACACCACATGGCTCAGATCCTAAAGAGAGCAAAGAGTCAGCTAAGTCATGGACAAATGTAATCATTAGTTCTACGTGCCATTATTCATTATTTCATCAGTCTGGTCAGAGATATCTGAGAAAAACACCTGTCAGAGATCTTTGTTTCAGAAAGATCTGTGAGGGTTTCCAGTCTTAGCACAAACTGGACCCAAAAGCACAGGCTCCAGTTTGCTGCATCTTTAAAGCCTACTGCCTGATACAATGAAGCTTAGTGGCTTAAATTTGGCTGATCTAACCTGTGGTCTGCTTTAAAGCTTCTGCTATCTATAGATCAGTGGATGTCCCATTCTGACCACATGCATGTGCACTTTTATCATGGACTTCAAACCTGCACAGAGACCAGAGATCACCTTCAGCATCACTGGTGATGAAGCCCATAGACCAGACATCAGTGCAAGAGTCCACAGTGGCCTGACCTGAAAGCCGGAGCGAGGGTCTGTCAGGCTGTCATCACGGACTTCAGCGTGGCTCCTTCTGAATGAGTATTCCTGAGCTTTGGGCTGCATCAAAGCTATTTTTTCTCGCCAGATTTGAAAGCTTTGAAATTCACATTGAGGTGTCGCCATTTAATCACAGTGAAGAAGGCCCAGCACGCATTATACACACACAAGTGGTCAGACTGAGCTCTAACATAGAAAATAGCAGAAGTACTGGAAGCAGCCTACAGGTGCACATGGAGCGCGCCTGGGAGATGGGCCAAATTTAAACCAGTGACTGGTGGCCTTTTTCATTGCACCTTTTAAATGAGTGTAACTGGCTTCAGCCTATGGCTGAGAAGCTCAGGCCTGTCACCTCTGCGTATGCCTCCATATCCTCCAAGAACTGTCCCAGTAAGGTGGTGGAGAAGGTCAGGTCTGCCACCCAAAACTGCTCCAGGCTCTGTAACCAGCCTAAGCACAGACAGAGAGAAAGCACCGAACTGTAATTATGGTTTCACACCTCATCCACAAAGTTCATCTCAAAGTTGGAGTCACCGTCCATCCATCCAAATGACTCACCATTCTTCACCTTCAAACCTCCATCTTTATTTAATTACAACATTTATTTGTGTAGCACTTACCAAAATCAGCATTACAAAGTGTTTTCTCAGAAACACTGAATAAAAGAAACTAGGAGGAAATTATAAAATTACAAACAAGTGAAAACAGGCCGTGCATCATCATCATCATAAGAAAAAGTGATTCCACTTCAGATTCATGGAATAAATAACATAAAAATCTAGTTCTCAAAAGAATAAGATGGAGTTAAGGACGTCAAAAAACAAAGTACACTAAAATAGTCTGATGATATAAACGAGTCTTCAGCGGCGGTCACTGAGCTGGATCTCCTCATTCCACAGACGAGGAGCACCAACAGCAGAAACTCTTTTTTCTTTAAGCGTGAGGTGGGAAAAGTTTAGAGGCTTCTGCCCGACGACCTGAGGCTACGCGCCAGTTTGGATACGAACGGCAGTTCCAGTATGAAGGGCTGAAAAGTAACGTGGAAACTCTTAAAATCATCTCTCAGCACTTCCAGTAATGGACAGCCAGAGCAGAGCCGTTAGGGAGCTCGTACAGTTTCAGTCGTGACTCACATCATCAGCATCGTGTCGTTCAGAGTTTAACAAACTGGCCCCTTCTTCACATTATAATATATTCAGCCCAGTGAAATGTGCTAAATGAATCATCTCAAACATGAACTCTGTCTGGATATAATAACTGTCCAGTCATATTTATACAGCACATTTAAAACAACAGCAGCAAAGTGCTTTACAGGCAAATCATTGAAACTGCAGGTGTTCAAAAAGCCAGGGTGACAAACAGTGAAAGGTGCACGTTGTTGTGTTAAATAATGAACAGTGGAAAACAAGAATCACATCATTTAAAAGTGTTCAGATTAAGCGCATTGATAATGCATTCACTTTATAAATCTTGGCACACTGCTCTGTCTGCAGCCTTGGTGGGGACGCTGTTCTCATATTGTTCCCCTATGCACCTTAGATGGTTCAGTGGAGAACATCTGGTTTATTCTCCTGGCTTCTATCTCTCTGGTATACCTCTACAGGCAGCTAGCCAAGGCTGTGAGTCTTTGCTGGGCACTCTCTAAGGCAGAGCTATTCAATTAGCGGCCCGGGGGCTATATCCGGCCCGCGGACCCCCCTTGACTGGCCCACCCCCGGACTGACCCAACATAAGCCGCAAAAACGCATTTAAATCACATTTGCTGTGAGAGTTTTAAAAATTCCCACCCTTCCTCTTGTACTGAACGCACCGCTCCCAGTATCGTACAACGCCAGCCCAGAATACTCTCTCCAAGTACAACAACCGCGAAAAGATGTCACTGACAGGTCAGAAACGTAAAAT
>JAVDPK010000761.1:88701-117570 GCA_034780415.1 Cichlasoma orientale
CTACTCTTAAGTATCCTAGGAACCACAAGTAATCCAGCAGTCTGAGAGCGAAGTGCTCTATTGGGGTGATACGGTACCTGATTATTCAGGACCTTGTATGTCACAAGGAGTTTAAATGCAATGAAGTAACAAATGCATGAATTAGCATTTCAGCATCACTCTGAGACAGGATGTTTCTAATGTTAGAAATGTTGTGCAAATGTAAGCAAGCGCTCCTACATATTTGTTTAATAGCTGCACAGAGAGCCAGTGTTACTGCAGGCCGCGGTAAATCCCGCTGACAGTAAGTATCTGGTTAGACACCATCTTTCTAAGGTTTTTAAATCTTTCAGTGCAGCTCCAAAAACCCATGGATGGTTGTAATTCAACACTGAAGGTTGGTCAGACTAGCAAAGCTAGTTTGACTTCTAATCAACTACTGGTGACTTGTAACAGCTGAAGCCATGTTTTCATCTTGTCGATATGGGTTCATGCAGACTGACGGGCAGAGGTGACAGAATAACTAATGGTTCCTTTAGTTGCACATCACTGTCTGCTGTGTGTCCCTTCTAACCCTAACCCTAACCTCTAATAAGGACAACTTGCTAAACCATTCGTCTCAGTCTCAAGGATGGGTCTTGCTTTTGCCAAAACTACTGCCGAGTGCACTGAATCCTGATCTGACTGCACATGGTTACACTCTTCGTACCCAGGAAAAACGAGGTCTTGCCCATGGCCTGGAAGCAGCTGCTGCAGTCCTCATAGACCGTTCTGTCCCCAGCTGCCAGAATGACCAGCATCCCGTCGTTGGAGAGCTGCTGGCTTCCTGCCACTGGAGCTTCCAGGAAGCGGCCGCCCCGTGATGTGATTACCTGACATTCAAACAATGAATAAGAATTTACTGATACTACTCAGACACTCAGATGCTTCTATAAATATGTCTGACCATGAAGAAGAAGGTTTAAGACAGTTTAACAGTGGGCGTTTTAGAACCATTTTATTTTACTGCTTCATGTTGGGGTCTACCTGTGAGAGCTCTGTGATGGTCTCTGGATCTACCGTCGACATCTCCACGTAACATTTGCCCGGTCTGATTCCCTGTAGCACTCCACTGGGTCCCAACACCAGCTGCAGAAAACACAGAAACGTGAACCCTTGTCAGACATGGTCAAGCTGTTATCAGCCTGCTGGTAGTGAAACAAGGTGTGAAGGGCAGGCTGGTCATCAGGTGATCGTCCACTATTACAAAGAAGAATGTTAGAGGTGAAGCAGATGAACCATGGGTCAGTCTGCCTGGAAACAACAGATGGAAAATGTTTTGATGAATTCTGATAAAACTTTGTAGAAGAGTGTGGGTGTGTGTGTGTGTGTGTGTGGGGGGGGGGGGGGGTGTCAGTATTAAGAACCACAATTCTTACACGTGTGATGATGTCAACATATAAAAAGGACTGTATATAGATTTAACCTCTGACCTCTTCTTCAAGGTCAAATAAGGTCAAACTTTGATAAAATGTCTTACCTTTAAAACTTTGTTTAAAATAAAATTCTGCTGTCTTTGTATTGGTAACATTTGGGAAACGATGCTGATATATGAGGATTCTATATAACCTTTGACCTCACGGTTACGTTTCATGTCTGCTCTGATTCACCACTTCTCACTAACACCAACCCTTCCTTCACCTCTCTCGCCTGCCGGCTCACCTCTCACTCTCTCGACTCAGTCTGAAGCAAAAAGCACGACCCAGTTCTGTTTCATCTCTTATTCTGCCGTCTGACTTTTGCTTTGTTTTTAATGAGCCAATCGCTGCATTTGAGTGGTACTCACATCCCTTGCAGCCTTAGGGTCAGAGACACAGGAGAAGGTGATGTCACACATGGAGGCCACCTCTGCAGGAGTGCGGCCTAACCTTGCCCCCTCCTGGATGAACAGGTCACACTAAAACATAACAGGGAGGAATCATCAGGAAAAGCAAGCCCGCGTGAACACACACACGTGCGCACACACCAATCTGTGGTTTGACATTGTGCTAAAAAGATGACCCATCAACAAATTAAATGTATTCCTGTTAAGGCCGTCTCGTGAATGGGAGTTAGCAGGTTTAATCTCGAATGTGGCTGCAGCAGACAGCAGCTACTGAGTGATGACTGTACCTTTTCTGCGGTGCGATTCCACACTGTGACGATATGACCCATTTTCAGCAGGTTGGAAACGATGCCGCTACCCATCAACCCCAGACCCAGAAAGCCTATTCTGTAAAATCCAAGAACACACAAACCAAAACATGAAACAATGAGTCCTGTGAGCGTGCTGATTGGCTGAATTTGGCAGCTCTGAGAACACTGTGGCGTAATGCTGCAGTGAGGATGTGCCAACACCTTTTATCTGTGGGTGTGATGCTGCCATTGATAGCTGTGCTGTCTGCTGCTTGGATGGATGTTGACCCTGTGACCTGCATGATCAAAAGCAAATCTGTGGAAATCAAAGGCACTAGACATTCAACAGACGGTGTTCCTGAAATGTTGCCAGCGAACACACAATCATTACAAGTTTGAAGCAAATCAAAACTCTGCAAGCACAAAAAAAAAAAAGAAGACAATTTTGACTTTACCTCTTCGATGATCTTCAGGCGCTTGCTGATGGGTTCCATTGATGAGGCTGGCTGTGGGTGCACACGGAAACACAAAAGTAAAAACAAGGCAACCTATGTTTATGAGCCATTTTTATGAGCTATAATTCATATCCCATGTTTTAATTTCACATAAATTAATAGTCACATATCCCCAACGTAGCCAGCAGCCCCTCGCTCACTGTCCTGATGTAGTAAACCAGCAAAGTGAGAAGTTGGACAGATGGCATCTAAAAATGATCAAACTGAGGAAATCACCATCTGCATCAAATTCTTTATAGAACTGTAATCAGCACATTATATTGAGGTAGTGTAATGAACTGGTACATCAGTCTAATAATGTGATGAGCTGTTATTTTTGCATGCTTTGTAACTCGATCTTTTTTAATTAATATTAAACAGCTTAGACACAGGAGGGCAATTGAGGAGATTCAGCTCTGAAGTTTAAGTGTTGCAGGCTGATTGGAGCTGAACAGGCAACATCTTAAATCTGACATCTAAACCAGTCTTCCACCAAATATTGAATTTCATCACATGATCTGGTTTCCATCCACTCATGGACATGAATGTCATGGCCCTTTGGGGCTTTTTATGATGTCTTTGAAATGTTCTTTTTTGCAGGGTGGAATGATTGGAATGACTTCAGTCAAAAGTATACACACATATACTCACTGAACTCTTAATAAGTGGTGCTGGCAGTTCTACAGTGTCTCAGCTTGACAAGGCCTGTGAACTTCTCGTGAACGATCAGGATTGAGTTCACCTGGAAGTTTCTCTTTGCCAGCATAAAAAGGCAGAATTTGAATTTAATTGTAGATTTACACAAGTTGGAAAGATCTCTTGGAGCCATTTCTAAACAGCAGATTACAGGATCATCACTTTATATAATTGTACGTAAGTACAAGTTATCTGGACGTGTCACCACTTTGCCAAGGTCTGCAAGAGGACCCAAACTGACACCCTCATGAGAGCAAACTGGTTTGGATATTCAGGAACAACTCAGGAATCGCCAAGACTCAAGCCTGCCATGAAGTGGAAACTGTTGGGACACCAGCATCACTGTCCACAGTGAAGGGAGTTTTACATCTCCATGGACAGAGAGGGTACACCTTCAAGCACGAGTGAAATTTGCAACAGCTCGCATGGACGAGCCAAATGGCTTGTGGAGAAATATTTGATGCTCAGATGAGAAAGATTGAGCTTTCTGGCCACAATGACAAGAGGCATGTTTGGAGGGGTAAAGGTGAGCTTTGAAGAATCCTGGACCAGCTGTCAAGCATGGAGGCGGCAGCACCTGCAGCTCTGGGGCCGCTTTGCTGCCAGTGGTACACAGAGTGGATGAAACAAAGGTGGCGGCAGACTCAACTTCACCTCAAATCAGCAATGACAGAGGTGAAACTGTTGGGTGTTCCAACAGGACAATGATCCCAAACACACATCAAAAGTAGTTTTGGAATGGATAAAGCAGGCTAACATGTAACTGCTGGAAAGGCATTGCCAAAGTCCTGACCGCAACACTATCAAACACATTTGTGGACTATGAAATAAACTCTACCAATTCTGATAAGAGTGGTAAAAATACCCACCCAGAATTATGCCAGAAGCTTTTGATGGCAATGAAAAGGGTGGTCGAGGTGCAAATAGCTAAGGGACATTTCACCAAACATTAGTGGGGGAGTATGTGTACCTTATGTATGTATACTTTAGACCCTGTGTGGGCCCGAGAAAATCCAACATGAATTCAAACTTGTGCACCCAATTCAATTTATTTATATAGCACCAAATCACAACAGTCGCCTGAAGGGGCTCTATATTGTAAGGTTTTCAATAACAATTCTTGTTTTTGAAAAAAGAAAAATCACAAAGTGCAAATATCACAATGTTGAGCAACATGCTCCTGCTTACCTTTTCAGACTGGCTGAGCAGGAAGTGATGAAAATGTGGGTCATCCTTCACAGGCTACAACACAATAAGAGTTCAGTGGATGAGTGTTCAGACAGACGTGCAGTGATCTGAATCAGGGCTTCATCGTGGCTCTATGACACAACGCTGTGATGTTCCTGCTAACAAGTCTAGAAGCGGTTCAACCTATGGCCAAAAATGGCCTGATTTTAAGCGAGAGTAGCAAGCTGACCATGAAAAGCTAATCAAAGTTCACAAAGGTTCCTCATTTACACGTCTCTGCCTAAACTCTACAACGCTACAGAAGCTCCTGATCGACAAAGAACTGTATGTGTATACATGCTACAAAAATCTGAGGTAAAAACTACATCAACTATGGCACATTAAGGCTGTAGTCACATGAGACACGTTGTCTTGCGCCAACCAGCAGAGAACGAGTTTCATAGTTTTATGAATTTCTTGCTTAATTAGGGAAGCAGCAACAAACTGTCCTGTCACGTATAGTAAAGTGCGAAAGTCTTGAGCCACCCCTCATTTCTTTATATTTTGATAGGAAAATGGGTGTGGCAATGTATTGAAACATGCACACACACACACGGAGCTACACCATGTGAGACAAAACAGTTTGTACAAGTCTAACAAGCTGGAAGGTCAATATTTGGTACGACTCCCGTTAGTCAGCCTGAACTCTCTTAAGTAGCTTTCTCGTAATGTCTTCAACACTGGAGCAGTAACGGGAGGTTTGTCACACTGTCGCTCTCACTTCCACGTGGGGGGAAAAAAAAAAAAAAAAAAAAAAAAAAAAAAAATCACCCGATGTTAGCGTTAGCAGCCTTCAGGAACCGTTCTCCTGAAGGACATTTAAGGCTCTTCTTTAGATACTGGCTGCATTTCCTCCCTGTTTAACTGATTTCTTCAGAAATCACCTTGTTGGTGCAAAAATACATTTTTATGCCCGTCAAACTGTAATGTTTGGCATTTTTCATAGATTCAGCTAAGAAATGTGTTGCCTGTGTAGATAACATTGGTTCATCTCGAGTTAGGGACCTTTGTGCTTGAATGACTCACAGCTGGATTTAAAAAAACATTGGTATAATGTTCAGTTACAAGGTTTGAAAAGGAGAGAAAAAGCAGCCAAAAACAAACAAACCTGAAAGAGCTTCAGAAAGCTGGAGAATTACAACTCAAGACCACTTTAACAAGTAAAGTTTGGCTCCTTAGAAGCAAAACATAAAGAAATGAAGGACGGCTCAAGAGTTTTGCACAGCAGTGTGTGTGTTCACTCCTTGTTATGGAGGCAGCTGTCACTGAGGAAGCACTGATATCTGTGACGGGGTGTGAACACACTGCATGCAAACCATGCAACTGAAGCCCACCTGACCCTGCTTTCCAAGTGGGAGCAGGTCCGATTTTGAATCAATAAGAAACAGCAACCACTTATTATGCATTCATACTATTGCAAAATATCACTTGCAGGGTTAATGAAATTTGCTCCCTAACCGTCCATAACCATAACCAGCTGTATGCTTTATGAAGTGTAAAGTGACACTCATAAGAGAACACAGTGCAACTCTTCTAGTGAACTAAGGCTGTGTAATGTTATAAACCTGCACAGGGGGCAGAACGGGGTAAAAAATGCCTCTTTATGGAAAGCACAGCTGGTACCACAGTGGCTAAGTGCAGATTTAATTCTAGTACCTATGGTATCATGCTCCTCTATTAAAATGAATGAAACCCAGAGGTCCAGTCCTCTCTATGCAAGTATAACCAGTTAAGTCTGAACAGACCCCAAATACAGGAAGACGGGCTTAAATGGATCCATTTCAGCCATTTAACAAAAACTGAATTAACCGGTCTTGCATTACTAATGAAACAAATCACAGCAGTGAAAGCAGCAGTGACTTCAGCCCAGCACGATGGACAAAGACGAAATCGGTTGATTGTGTTAACAGCGAAACAGCCAGAATGAAAGCTGAGGAGCAGCCGGCAGGCACTACATTCACTCAGAGGAGGGGGGTGCACTGCTTCCTCCAACAACCATCCTTTGCATCATGAGGTCATGATGTTGCTCTCCAATTCAAAGGCTAAGTCACCTGATCATTCAGCACTTTAAGGCATTCAGACTGAACAGGTACCTCCGTATAAATATTTAGGTTCTGATGATGCGCTCTCCTGTGCACCACATTCAGCAACTAAACAGAGGACTAAAATTAAGGCTGGGCTTTTGTTTTAGAAGTCTTGCCTCCCTTTCAAGCCAAAAAAAACAACTTGTTGCAGCTACACCAGTACTAGACACATGCATGCATCTTCTCAATGGTCGCAGTCACTGGACTGTCTGGAGCTCTGCATGTCATCACCAATTTTAAAAACTTGATGGTCCTTGTTCACCCGCAGACTGGTATTTTCTTATATTCTATGGTACATCCATCAGAAATCCACAGGGAGGTACTCTCTTTGCTCTCATGACTACTCCTTATTGGCAGCGCCTAAAGTTCGGACAGAACTTGGGGAAAAAATCTTTTGGTTTGCTGCTCCATCTTCATGGAACAAATCAGAGGGATCGGACTCTGAAGGAGCTGCTCCCACTAAATTTTTTTAAGACCATTTTAAAGACTTTGAGGTACAGAAGTCTGCTTCTAAGTGTTCTAACTGAAAGGACATTTTGGTTGAATACAGACGTTTTCATTTTCTAACGATTTTAACTCACTTCTGTTAATTGTTGCTGTACACGTTTGTTTTTGTGTAACTGTGTGGCCAGTTTGTGAAAGAGATTTTAAATCTCAATGGCATTTTCATGGGAAAATATAAAAATGCTATAATGTACAGTAGCAGTCAAAGGTTTGGACACCATTCATGAATTCACTGTGACTGGGCGGGAGTATCAGAACCTTTGATGATACTTCTGTAAACTTCCTCACGGATGGAATTCCAAACTGGACCTACAGCAGCGAACTCGGCTATAACGGTTGTTTCCCTGGCATGAAGAAACAGTTTCTGACTCCATGTTTTAGGGGTGAGTGGTTTCCATTCATACACATACAAACTTGTTAAAGGGTTTTTCGCTCAGAGCGGTCATCAACCCTGGTCCCAAGAAGCAGCTTGGCCCTCGTTACACCCACACCCTCGTAGGAAGGTTAGGAAGCAGGCAGACGTATTTGTCAGTCAACCAAACCTCAGCCTCGTTTTGAGCCCCTGCAAACAGGGTTGCTGACCATCTCAAGAGCACAACACCAAGCAAACATTTTCAGCAGTCTATACAGAGCACCAAACAAGTCAGAAGGGAAAGGTCTGCAGTTGCTGGTGAATTAAAGCCAAAGGTTAAGGTCAGGTAGAAGGCAAGGCAAGGCAGGCTTGGTGGGAAGGGGGCGTTCACCTACGCTGCTTTCCCATTTGAATCCTGAGCCCGGTCCAGCCCCCAGCCTCTCAATAGTGGATGGCTCGGGGTCAGAGTCAGTTAAGTCCTTAAGGAGGAAAGAAACACACACATTCACCTTCAAATCAATCTGCAGGGGTCCGAGTCTGCTGTGGTGGGGGGTGTTCCTCCATCATAGGAAGGAGACGGTGAAGGGGATGTTCTGTTTTTTTAACCACCACACTTTTTTAGCAGGTAAAATCAATGGTGCACTTTACACTCACTAGTTCTCCATACTGGACTGTTTTCTGTTGTCACCAAGAACCAAACTTAACTTGGATGTGATCAATATTACAATTATTTTCCACCAAACAGTCCATGTAGGGTTACTCCAGCTAAAAAACAAAAAACAGCGACAGGAAGTGTTGATGGCTCGATGGGCTGAGGAGCTAAGGTTCTGCAGTGAACCATCTGACCCGTTTCAGTGACGGTGCTGACTTGTTAGTGTCGGGACTGACCTTCTCAGAGGGGTCCTTGAGGGCACTGAGGTCCTCATCATCCTCATCCAGTATTTTCAGGGGCTTGGTGGGCGTCTTCTTTCCTTTTGCGTCTCCTTTGCCATCTGAATTCTTTCAAAAACACACACTGTCATTTTGTGCTGCGCGTCTAACATGATAAAAGGTCTCAGCAGTGTGACAACTCCGCACTGGAGCAGCCTGTTCAGGCACGCACATACATGTACACAGTGTTATATGTATTTGTGCTCTCTTTATTAGCATTTTACACCCGAGTCTGAGATGAGCGCACTTGTACAGATGTCAAATAAATCTGAGCTAATCAAAACATGAAACCTTTATTAAGCTGATACATGATAAAGGGAATCCAAACACAACAAGCCCCCTCCTGACCACAGACCAGCGTATTCCTACTGTGAGGCCTTTGGAGGCGTTAGAACTTGGGAGCACACTGAAATCACTTCCACCTCATTTTTGGCCCTGAGCAGCAGCCCGTTATAGAACATCTGCTGTTTTTTAATGACCATCAGCTTTTAAAACAAATGAGGATCAAAAATCGACTGTGTGAATGTGAAATGGCTATTTTGTGTTTTGCCAGTCTGTTTGTGTTAGTGAGACTGAATGCAGCGTTAGTATTTTGTTATACTGAACAATAAAAACACCACCATACATCATGAGAACACTCAGCAGTGAGTCATTTTAGTGGCACCTTCAGTGTTTACATTTTAATCCGTGAGCACGACCGACCGACATTCCATTTACATTGTTAGGTGCATAATAAACAAACTGAGATGATGTAATGGGGCATGTCTACATTCAACATCAGCCGAGGCAGTGGTGACAATACATACTGCATAGTAGCACACATGCTAACCCAGCATTCTAAGGCTTTTATGGTCGAAATCAGTGAGTTTAATCACGTGTCACTGGACAAAACATCACCAACCTTTCAACAGCATGTCATTTGTCCCACTAGAGACAAAAGAGCACTAGACCTGTTGTATGCAAAGGCTACGAATGCAACCCCTTCTTGACTGTAACTTGTGGCCAGAACAGCAGACAGCTACACCAGTGCAAGACAGCTCTGCGACCGGCTGCAAACTGGACACATTTTAAACTGCGTTGGTGAGGACGTCACCGAACAGACTGGAATCAATCATGAACCACCCTTTGCAGCACTTATGGGCCCATTACGCTCACCACATTGGTTGTGTTGCACGCGAACAGTGACATCGCCACAGCTCCATGCAATTTATACTAGCGTTAGCTAGCATAAATTGTTCTATTAAACAATATGTGTCACTCGGACAAAACCTCTACAACAGCACTAGTACAGAAGGAGAGGTCAAAGGACTGCCCTACATTAAACTCCTACAGGTCAAGTGCCATATTTCTGATGTTTTAGTGTGATTACTAGGACCCAACATCATCATCAGGATGTGAAGATTTCCACACAGAACTCAGTAAAATAATAAAAAGCACAACAGAGAGCCTCTCCTGACAGAACTTATTCAACAGCATGGGTCAGAGGCCTGGAGCATGCAGAGACACGAACACAGGTCTGCCATGTCACTATGTTGCTCTGTGTATGATGGTGCATAAGGAAAAAATAAAGATAAAATAAAACGCTGGCATTAATTATGTCAGTGTGAGTTTTTCCAACAGCAATCTGTAAATTCGGCTGTGTTGGCATTCATGTGGTGCTGCTGCTATGAATCTCTTAAATTCTCAGACAGGGTGCCTCTCAGCAGATTGTGATTTTCAGCATTTTTTAGGTCTTATTTTGTGATTCACATGCTATACATTTCATCTACATTGATGATCTTCCACGAACTCTCTCAAGAAGTCAGTACACAACCTGAAATCTGTTGCACGGGAAAGACATTGTTATCCTCACCAGCAGGTGTGTCAGGTGTGAGAGGACATGCTCACCTGTTCTTTCCCCTTTGCTTTCTTTAGGAAGTCTTCCACTGCATCAACAGCCTGCTGGAAGCGCTTTCCTTTATTTATCTTGATCATCTCCTCTTTGTGGGCATGGTAGGGCTTCAGCTGTTCTACTTTGATCCAGGCACTGGACAGGCACACAGACACACAACTCTTTCATATTAGGTGGAGAAGGCACTGCATGGTTAGCCAGAACAGGCAGCTGATGACCCATACTTACTGGTCTTCTGTTCCAAAGAACTTCACAAAGTGGCATTTCTTGCCCCGGGGCTTCTTCAGGTCCTTGGGGGGGCTTACTATCTGAAACAGGAGTGAGTGTTTTGGTGTAACATTAGCATAATTTCCTTAAGCTAGAATTGAATTTGAATGACCCATAGAGAAGCTGTGCCTTCTTACCTTTCCTGGCCATGGTGGGTAACGACCAAGCTTCCCCCTGAAATAAGACGCACACATTTAGCTGATGCAGGTCACAGAAACAGTGGCATTTTATTTCTCTGCTAACCAGTCCCAATACTCGCGGGTGGGTCTGGCAACTGGACGCTGACAGAAATTAAAAGCTAACATTATCAGAGATCTCTAAGGTCTGATCAGGGAGTTATTCTCTGATGGTGTCAGATCCGTGCGGCATCGGCACAAAGCTGCCATCTCTGAATGAAGAAGCTGCTGCCCTAGAAACGGGCCAGCTATATTCAGCTAACAGTCTTAACAGTATAATTCAACAGGCTCTCAGGGGTGCTTCTCTTTATCCAGCATCCATGCTGAGCGGCGCCGTGTGCGTGGATGCACTCCCGCAGCTGAAGTTCTTTGCTCCGGTCACACTCAGTTTTGTAGCTGCGTCGTTTGTTTGCTAGGAGCAATACGTCAGCCTTGATCTGCTGCTGGCACGACGGCGGCGAAATTAGTTTCAACAAACAAACGCGCAGATGTGTCAGTTCAGGCTCTATGGGACACTTATAACCACCCGCAGTAACACGGAAGCCGAGCGCATACATCCGTTTCAGCTACGCTGCTAGCAAAGCCCGTCACAGACCACAACACTCCCACTACACGACGCTCTGCAGGGAAACACAACGGCAAAGAAACCTGACTGTGAAAGAACCGTTTGTGACTGTAAAAGAATCATCTAGCTTTAACATTTACTGCAGCTTGCCCGCTAGCCAGCAGCTAACCGCGGCTGCTGGCTGAGTCAGCTCGGTTAGCGATTTGTTTGGGTCGACTACCAACTAACCCAGCACGGGAAACACTTCCAACAATTACATTTGTTAACGCCACCGAGAACCATCACTGCCAGCCGCACTAATGCAGCCCAGCTGTACAAACCCCAGCAGGAACCCGAGCGTTCAACCATGTTTAAGGTTACTCACCACACTAGGTCCCCGATCCTCAGATGCACCGTCGCCATCTTACAACTTTAATAAAACGTCGCACTGAATGAGAGGAAACGACAACACACCCACTAATCACATGTGAGGGCAACCCCTCCCCTTCCCCTGCACGTCACATCCGCCGTTGTGTGGGTCATCACGTTCAACTCCGCACGTTTCATGCGCAACTTATACAGTAATAATAAACACCACGGGAGAACACAAGCAATGACCCAGAGCAGAGGTAGCAAAAGTACTGACTTAAGTAGAAGTACAGATACTTGTGTTAAAAACGACTCTGGTAAAAGTTAAAGTACTGATTCGACTTCTTTACTCAAGAAGATAGGATGAAAAAGTACAGGCTGTGAAATGTACTCAGAGTTAGAAAGTGAAAGTAGCTCTTTGGAGGACGTTTCTACCTGATATTCTTGTGCAAAGCTAATTGAACCTCATGCTATATTAATGTAATAATAAAACAATATTATTACATGAGAATACAAACTTTATTTCAATTAAATTCCAATGATTGAACTCAGCTTGAACACTGTTCTGTAGAACATGAGCAGAGAAAAATAAAGAGAATTTTAAAAAGCTCTGTTTGCTGTTGCCTACATCGCAGAGGGTGACTCTGCCTCACCTGAACAGGAAAATGAGTACAGTCTGGGGGTACAGTGGGATTCAGCAGGTGGGGGACCCTGCGATCTGTAGTGGCTCAGCATGGAGAAAAGAATCACAATAATTTCTATTGTGAGCTGCAGTAGATTTTCTTTGTGTCAGGCTGTGATCAGCTGCCCCTGCTCTGTGTGGATTTACACAACCAAATTCAACAAGATGTAAGCCAGTATTTTAAAAAAGTATCTTAGCTGATTTCCATCGCCTACACTGACAGTAACTGTTTATACTGACAGCATACAGTTGGTATAAAGATGGAATTCAGTGAATGAATCTCAGCGTCATCAGCTTAGGTTCAAATTCATCTCTGCTACACTGATCACCAGAGCCGCTGTGCACCAGTACAACACAGAGCTTTACTGTAAACTCACCACACTGACCTGTTTATCCTGCACTAAACTGCAGTATTTTCATGAATAACAAAAGTTAGTGTAGCTCAGTTTGTTATGCAGGATTTGCAGGATTTTTCACAATATGAAAAATCATAACTTCACATAAGCGCTTACTGACCTCTAACCTCTCTTCTTCCTCTGCTGTTGTCTTTCTCCATCTCTGAGTGCACGTCTCTTTCTTTTCTCTACAGCAGCTGTTCCTTCAGCTCACAGACACACTGTGTGACAAACTGCACACACTTTGTGTGTTTGCTGATATTTGTCGAACATTTAGAAACATTGCATTTGAAATTACCTGCAACACGTTATTCCCTTTATGCTCACTCCTCTTCAGTAGCGCTAGCTAGATGCTGACCAAAAACACCCACTTTAACCCCTGAGAGCACAGCACTATAAATGATGTGGGTTTAACGCTTTCATTTCTTTGTATGCAATAATCCCCGGGGAGATCGGTTTGATGATCAAAGGCGCAGTGACCGGAACTAAAAACTTCCCTCAGGTATTAAACCTAAAGTAACGAGTCTGTTTGAAAATGTACAGAGTAGAAAGTACAGATATTTGTGTAAAAATGTAGGGAGTAAAAGTAAAAAGCTTTCAGAAAACTAAATACTAAAGTACAGATGCCTGAAAATTTTACTTAAGTACTTACTTACCTCTGACCCAGACAGGGAGGGGGCCGCAAGCTGGTCCCAGGATAAATGGGGAAGGCTGCATCGGGAAGGGCATTCGGCATAACATCTCGGCCATATCAAACATACAGATCATAAAGAATTAGGTTTCCATAACAGATCTCAGGCACAGGCTAACAATAACTGCCTCTGGTGCTGTTGGCCAGCAAGGTGCTGATGGGGGTGATTGGAGCGGACTTCAGTGGGCATACTGATGAAGGGAACAGAGGGGATGAGAGGTGTTGTGTAGGTATGGTGTTAAGGAGAGAAATGCAGAAGGACAGATGGTAGTAGAGTTTGCAAAAAGGATGGAAATGGCTGTGGTGGATGTGCTGGAAGAAGAGGGAGGAATAGGGGGTGGTGTATAAGAGTAGGGGAAGGTGCACACAGGTGGACTACATCTTATGCAAAAGGTGCAACCTGAAAGAGAAAGCAGACTGCAAGGTGGTGGCAGGGGAGAATGTAGCAGCATAGGATGGTACTCTAGGATGACTTTGGACACTGAGAAGAAACAGCAAGTGAAGGTGGAGGCAAGGATCAACTGATGGAAGCTGGAGAAGGAAGAATGTTGCACAGAGTTCAGGGAGGAGCTGAGACCGGCTCTGGGTGGTAGGGAAGAGTTACCAGATGACTGGGAAAGTACGGCTGAAGCGGTTTAAGCTGCCAAGAAGGTGCATCCTCTGGATAGAGGAAAGAGGACAAGGAGACTTGGTGGTGAAATGAGGAAGTAGAGGAAAGTATTCAAAGGAAGCGGCTTAAAGAAAAAGTGGGACAGCCAGGGTGATGAAGATAATGGACCGAAGTAGTGGGAGGCTTGGTGAACATCAAAGAAAAGGCTTATAGTGAGTTGTCAATAGGCAGAAAGATTGAGCTGGAAAGGATGTGCAGCAGGTTAAGATGTTTAAGAATGGACATTGTCAGAAAAAATATATACTCTTCATCTATCAAGGACCAGGCGCACACAAACAGCTCTCATAGTAAGGAGTTTAATTTCTTGCAAGAAAGGAGCAGAATACTCACACAAAGAAGTTCTCTGCATATGCTCGCTTAAAGAAGGTCCGAGAAGCATTTGATACACACACGATTACGTGCAAACACATAACCTTATATGACAGAAGGGATGCAGAGAAGGAGGAAGCAGTTGATGCAGTTTCACCAGCTGCAAGTAGTCCTTGGTGAAGTACAGTCTGTTCAAGGCATCATTTCAAAGATCATACAAGGTTTTCTTCCTCCTCATGCAGGCATTTTCTGCTCATCAACAGCAATTCTGACAAACAACTTATACATCAGCATGATTAATATAACTAGATGATTTATTATACTAAGAACTTATTTTCCTAACAGAGATGGAAATGTACGAATGAAGAGTGTGTTGAGACGATGGAAGGAGTACTTTGAGGAGCTCATGAATGAAGAAAATGAAAGAGGAGGATGGATAAAAGATGGTGAATCAGGAAGTGCAGAGGATTAGTAAGGAGGAAGTGAGGGCAGCCTTGAAGAAGATGAAGAGCGTAAATGCTGACATACCTGTGGATGTATGGAGATAGGAGAGAGGTTTTTTTAACCAGACTTTTTAACACAATCTTGGAGAGTGAGAGGATGCCTGAGGAATGGAGAAGAGTTATACTGCTGCTAATTTTCAAGAACATGGGTGAGGTACAGAGCTGTAGTAACTACAGAAGGTTAAAGCTGATGAGCAACACTAAGAAGATATAGGAAAGAGTTGTTGAAGCTCAGTGAAGAACAGAGGTGATGGTCAGTGAGCAGCAGTCTGGCTTCACACAGTGAGAGCACTGCAGACGTGATGTTTGCTTTGAGAGTGTTGATGGAGAAGATCAGAGAAGGTCAGGAGGAGCTTCACTGTGTCTTTGTGGATCCAGAGAAAGCAGATGATAGGGAGCTCAGAGAGGAACTGTGGTACTGCATGAAGAAGTCAGGAGTGGCAGAGAATGCTGTGAGGGTGGTGCAGAACATGTATGAGGACAGAGAGACAGTGGTGAGGTGTGCGGTTGGAGTGACAGATGGGTTCTGAGTCTCTTCTTGTTTGCTATGGTGATGGTCAGGCAGGAGTCTCTGTGCACTGTGATGTTTGCAGATGACATCGTGATCTGTGGTGAGAGTAGGGAGCAGGTGGAAGAATGAAAGTAGAAGCAAAACAGAATACATGAAAGGGAGGCAGGTGGAAAGGTGAACATACAAGGAGTAGTTAAGGTAGATGAGGGGTCAGCCAATCAAAGCAAGACAGTGCACAAGAGAGGAGAAGAAGAGCGTGCAGCAGGGTGGAGTGGGTGGGGTGATCTGAGACAGAAAGAGAGCAGAAAGAGTGAAAAGGAAGGTTTACAGGGTAGTAGTGAGACCTGTTATGATGGATGGTTTGGAGACCGTGGCTCTGACAAAAAGACAGGAGGCTGAGCTGGAGGTGTTAAAATTTTAATTGGAAGTGATCAGGATGGACAAGAAGTGAGCACATCAGAAGACAGCTGAGGCTGAGATGGTTTGGACAGAGGAGGGAGGGTGGATATACTGGACAAAGGATGCTGAATATGAAGCTGCCAGACAGGAGGAAAAGAGGAAGACCACAGAGAAGATACAGTGAAGGAGGATGTGCAGAAGGTTGGTGTGACAGAGGAGGATGCTGGGATAGGGTGTGATGGAGGCAGATGATCTGCTGTGGTGCCCCCTAAAGGGAGCAGTTGAGGAAGTGCCACTGCTGTCAGGCCCTTATCTTTATATGCTTATGAGTTTTATTTCATTTACACTGAAATTTTAATGACATTTAATTTCAAATAACATTGTTCTCTGTCTAAAATATGTGTATAATATATATAAATGTGACCTCCTTTATTCTGGACTCTCTGAGGCAGCTTCCTGTCATTCCTTCAGGAACAGTTCTCCAGGCTTCCTGAAGGTCATTCAACTTCCCTTCCTGAAGTCCGTCCCTCTCAGCTCCTGGCCACAGCTCTTTACCAGCTCTTTTTGTTTGTAGTGGTCAAATTTGGCCACGATCGGTCTGGGTTATTATGCATTTGCAAGTAAGTTTGCATGTTTCAATAAATCACTGTACCTATTTCCCATAGAAAAATATCAAGGGCAGCACGTGGTTAGCACTCTTGCCTCACAGCAAGGTCCTAGGGTTGAATCCATCATCTGGCCGTGCCTTTCTTTTATTTTTTTGTTTTTGGCCACAGCGGCTTTTATCGGCAGTGTAGACAGACAGGAAATGGGGGAAGACACGGGGCAAATTGGCGACAAGCCGTGATTCAAACTCACGCCGCCCCCACCGTAAAGTGGCATATGTATGTGATTGCCTGCTCCACCCCTGAGCCACCCAGGCACCCCTGGCTGTGCCTTTCTGTATGGAGTTTGCATGTTGTCCCCGTGCCTGTGTGGTTTCTCTCTTGCTACTCTGGTTTCCTTCCACAGTCCAAGGATGTGCAGTCAGTGGGGTTAGGTCAACTGGTCATTCTACATTGGCTGTAGGTGTGAATGTGAGTATGAATGGTTGTCCGTCTCTGTGACAGGCTGGCGACCTATCCAGGGTGTACCCTGCCTCTGGCCCTAGGTAGCTGAAGCCTATCTCCAGCTGGGATGGGCTTCAGCTCTTGGGGTACAGGTAGGTATACTTGTATGCAGAGAACATTTTTAGTTTGCCTTTCCTGGATTCTGTAAAGTATACTAAACAGAATGAAATGTTTATTTTCCTCAGTGATTCCATAAATTCTATACATATGTTTGCCACAACGGACTAACTAAAAACAAACAAACAACTTTCTCAGTTTTATTGGATTTTTTATTGAAGCATGCAAAGCACACATCAGATAACCCTGGTAAAAGCCCATAAATAAAACACGTAGTACTCTTGTGAGTTTTAGTGACTATATATTAAAGATATGTTTTAACCCTGCCACCAAGTCTAAGAAAATAAAGCTCAAACTTCTTGACATCAATAATTATGTAGTTGGCTGTGATGATAGTAATATCAGACCATGTATTTATGGAAAATATGCATAAGAAAAATACATAGAGTGTATTTAAGACTCATGGATAAAATACATAGTACCTGCGGGTCACCACAATATTAAAGTGAGAACAGAAGTACATTAAAAGCCAAGCAGACTTTGAAACACCAGTTGAAACATATCCAATTTTTTTAGAATGAAAACAAAAAACTTGCTTTCTTAGAGCATTAGAATGCACCCTTGTTCTTGCCCGACACCATTACACCAAACTCCTGGATGGAGATTTCTTTATTTAAGTACTGCTGAAGCTGACGATTTGTGATGTTTCCCAGGCGCAGCGCATCATCAATGGAGAACTTTTTCCCTGATTTTCTGTCGTGAAGCACAGACGATTCTCCCTGCGGCCCCTTGACTGAGATTTCTTCCCAGTCACATTCCTGGCTCTGCAGGTTGACAAACATCTTCCAGTCGATCAGCCCAAGTTTGTAGGCTTCCTCTGGTCGCATTTCTTTGCCTGTATCTGGGTCAATGACGACAATAGACCTGCGAAGATGGCTCTCCCTCTGTTCCTTCTTCATTCTCACAGCTGTCAGGTTCTTTTTAAGCTTCTCTATCTCCTCATCCTTCTGGCTTGTTATGCCCCTCAGCTCTGCCAGTTCCCTCTGTAATGAATCAAGCCTCAACTCCAAGTTCTTTGAATCCTCTCTTGGTGCAGACTCAGTAATAAGCCGAGTCTCTTTGCTTGTGATCTCAATCTCTGACCGAAGCTTGCGGATCTCATTCTGTAGCCTTTGGTTTTCCTGCTGCAAACGGCTACTTTCATCACGAATGTAGTCCAGTTCTTTGCTAGACTTGGTATTGGAGAACTCCATATCAGAGAGCCTGGAAGTGAGAGAGGATAGTTCCTGGTCAAGATCTCGCCTTCTTCTTTTCTCCTCTTCCAGAGTTCTCTTTAGGTTCTCAATCTCAATCTCTGCCTCTGGGTCCCTCTCAACTTGGACTTTCTCAGTGCGGACGACTCTTTCCTTCACATCTACCTTCTCCAGGGAGATCTGCTGCTGAATAAGGACATTCAACTGTTTCTCAAGGAGGGTGCGTTTGTGCTTCTCTTCATCGAGCTGCAGTTTGAGAATGGAGTGTTCCTTCTCCTGTTGAGGATCCTGCTGCAGAACTACCTTCTGTTTGACTGTCACCTTTTCACGATTCTCTTTGTCACGGATTTCTAGCTCATTAAGTCTGACCCGAAGCCTCTGGATCTCCAGTTCTGCATCACGCCTTACCCTACGCTCACGCTCCAGTTCTTCCAGCTGCATTTCCAGGTCAGCCTTCTGTCTCTGCAGTTGGTAGAGCTCTGTTTTTAGGCTCTCTTTCTGTTTTTGCTCATTGTTGATGTTCTGTAAGAAGGTGTCGCATTCTAACTTAAGGACAGGATCCTCTTCCATCTTGACCACTTCTTGCTGAACAATCTTCTCACGGACCTGAGACAGATCCATCTTTCTTAGTCTAATCTTCTCTTCTTGTTCTCTCCGTTCTCTCTCAAGGTCCAGGCGTTTCTTCTGTTCATCAGCCAGCTTCCTCTTTAGAGTCTCAATCTCTTCCTTAGTCTTTGGATCTTCTCTGTACTGCAGCACTTCATTGACTACCTCTTTAGTCTGTATTTGGGGTTTGGTGTTCTTCCATCTTTCAATTTCATCATGAAGCTGGCGGATTTCCATCTCAGATTTCTCAGTCTGGTGGGTTTTATCTACAATTTCATTACGAAGTCTCTCCAGCTCTCTTTCAGTCTGTGGATCTATCTTGTATTTGATTACTTCTTTGATGATTTCTTTGACCTCTATTTGAGGTCCTCTGTTCCTTAGCATGGTCAACTCATCCTGCAGAGATCTCAGCTGGAGCTCTGCATCCTTATACCGTCTCTGTTGCTCTACAAGTTCAAGACGGAGATTGGCCACCTCATTCTCAGCCTTTGGATCGGGCCGGACAATCTCTCGTACTTTCTCCTGAACAACAACCTTAGACTTCTCCTCCTCCAGGCTTGTAATTTTCCTCTGGAGGTCAGCTTTTTCCCGCTGTGATGATCTTCGTTTGGCCTTTTCATCTTCGTACTGCCTCCTAAGATTTTCTACTTCTCTTTCAAAGGCTGTATCTTTCTCAACTTTCAGCACTTCCTTGATGGAAATCTTTTCCTCAGCCATTGATTTTTCCTTCTCCAGTCTTCGGAGCTTCTCCTGAAGAAACTGCAGCTCATCCTCTAGTTGCTTTCTGCCTTCTATTTCCTTCTGTTTCCTGTCAAGGAGCACCCGGTACTCAGCTTCAAGTTGAGGGTCATTCTGGACTTTGATCACCTCCTCTTCAGTGATCACCTCCTGTTCCTTGTTCTTCTCCTCAGCCAGGAGTGTTACGTGCTTTTGTATCTCAATGAGCTCATTGTCTTTCAGCAACTTCTGCCTTTTTAGCTCTTCCAGCTCCTCCCGAAGCTTGCGTACTGCTTCCTCCTGACCACGGTCTCTTTCTATACGCAAGACCTCCTTCACTGTGTACTGCTGTGCCCCTTCTTTGACCTCTGTCTCAAGGCCACGCAGCTTCAGCCTTAGTACCTCAAGGTCATTCTGAAGGACATGGGTGGTGCGGCGCTCTTCTGACAACTTCTGCTGGACTTTGTGGACTTCCTCATCCAGTTGAGGGTCTGGAACCTTTTTAATCAGTTCCTTCTTGACAATTGTATCCTGGGGCTTCTGTCCTTCGAGCATATAAATTTCAGTCTGAATGGTCTCTATTTCTTTTTCTAGCTGTTCCCGCCTATGAATCTCATCTTCCAGCTGCTTTCTTATTCTCCATGGCTCTTCACCAGGGGCACTGGCTTGGACTGATTTGACATTTGTAACTTGGATCATCTCAGATTGCTATAGAAGGAAAATAATCATTACTACTTTTGTTTTAATGTTTACGTAGCATTAATATGGTAAATAGTTTACCTGGTTCAGAAGACTACTGGCGAACTCCAGATTCTGCAGCCTTTGCTTATTTATAGCATTCACCTCAGTAAACTTTGCCTCAATAGCTGCTTCCTGCAAACATGTCAAGGAAAGCACATACAGTAAATCCTGTGGCAGTTCACAGCTTTTTGGCTTATAGTCCTGAGCTAAGCAGTCTTGCTGTTTACTTGCATGTGTCTATTTGTCTCAAGATATTTTCCCTTCTCTAAAGATATATTCTGCCCACTGACAGTATGAAATATAGATGTAGCTTCTGGGTCAGAACTTACACCAGGCACTTACACCAGTGTGGAAGTGCTTTAAAAATGCATTCCATTTGAACGCCACCAGAGGGCGATAGCTGTGATTGCAAAAACACTTCTGGTCCTATCGAAGTCTATAGGAAACCAGCTGTCTGTCTTCACCTCTGTAAACACCTTCCTGATGAGTTCATGAGCTCATTCACTCACTTTGGGTCATATTAGATATTAATTGTAGTCCATTTTATAAATCTTGGTCATACCATGTTTCAAAATGGATGATTATCTGTGGTATGCTCATTGGATGGTGAAAACATTAATGTCAAGGCTTCTAAAGCAGGACTTCAGAAACTCATGGGTGTTGCCACAGTAGAAATGGAAAAATGTATATATACCACCCCCCAAAAATCCTCTCTTTGCCACCAGTTTGATGATATGAAATGCTAACTGTGGTAGCACTTGGTAATCAGTTTCGTAGTAGTAGTTCTCAAGTAGTAGTAATTAAATAAACATTTAGAAATTCAATTTTTACAGAGAGCCACCTGATCATATTACGATGGCACTCCAGTAAAAATCTCCTATGAAGAATACTGCTCAAGCATGGTGTAGTTCAGACAGCCCATGAAGTCAAGGCTAATTCTGACTTTAAGAAGGATGCTCCTTCCCAGTATATTTGTCTGTGGCACTAAACCAACATCGTGTCAGTACAATACTGAATACCCAAAGCTAAATAGGTATCAATTACACAGCTCATCAGGAAAAGTTGGCAAATCTCCATTTCATTACTTTATTCTGGACATGTCAACAAATGGTTATTCTGGCTTTGTTAACAGAATACATTCATGAAATTGAGAACTATTAATTTTGCCTGAAGGTTTGTGTAAATACTATCTTTAAGTTTAAGGTATTCAATGTTTGAATGCCATGAAGTCAAACAATCCCAGCAGACCAGCTGATCTTAATGCCAGTCTACACCTCAGCTCATGCTGACCTTCTACACATCCTATTATGGGGCATGTTTTTTAAGCTGCTTTAGTATGCCCACACGTGCTGCACGTCTGCAAGTCCGTCTCCAGCTCCTTGCTTTGCTTCCAAATATGTATTACTGCAATGGAAATATCAATTTTCTTTTGATTATACTGGTTGTGGCTGAACTCAACAATTGGCTTCTGCAGCTATGCAGTTTGAGAACCCTGATGATGTCACAGTTATGTCATTGGGTCATCTTGGAGTTGGCTTTAAATTTTTACTGGGAAGGCTGTGCTACAGACACGAGGTGTGCAGTTTGAAAGTGTGTCCAATAAATGGCTGCAAATGTTGGATTTCTGAAGTCATGATTCATCCAAGGAAGTACAAAGTCAGCTATATCAGGCTCTATTGCTTTTGGTTCTACATTTTTTAATGTGTATCCCAGCGGAGAACGAGCTAGCAGATTTGTGTTGATAATAGAAATTAGCAGCAAGGGTCGCTAAACAGCATGAACACATCAGACAGGGATAGGCTGCCTGTCTTTGCTGTGTATTTTCACTTCACAGTGCATGTTGTGTCTTACCTCGGCCTTAACTATTGCTGCAGGAGACTCCATTCTGCTCCTCTTGTATGTCTGAGGTACGAGTCCATCCTCAAGATCAAGAATAGATTTGAACTTCTCAGCTTCAGTCTCATAGTCCTACAGGAATGAACCGGTAAACACCATTAAACCTTCATCATATGGTATTTAGGGAAGTACAGAAAAAAATGAATGTAGATAAACTCACTTTCACAGCTTGTTGGTAAAACTGGGCATTTTTGGAGACATTGTTCAAGTCAGACTCCTTTCTTGCAATATCAGAGAGCAGGTTCTGCATAAAAGAGCAGCGTTTTAATGGCACGACTGACAGGAAATTCCTCTGTAACATGAAATATGCAGAATTATTGCTCAGCATTCTCACCCTCTGATTCCTCAGCTTTGTCTCCACTTGTCTCGGATCATCAGTCTCACGGGGCTCGTAGTTTGGGACACGAGAGAGCCAGCTGTTCAGATTGTCATAATCATTGCGGTAATTGTTGTACGCCATCTTGGCTCTCTGCAAGCTTTGAGCTCTGCATCAAAAACAAAGACAAAGCAAAGGAATCGTCACAGAGACCGCACGTTGGGACCTGTGCTGTAATCTTCGGTATTTGTTCTGCTTGTCGTTGATGTACTTTCCCTGTCATTCCCAGCATCTTACCTGGAGTCAATCTGACTGTTCAGGTTATTGTATCGCTTGCTGAGTTTCTGGACGTCAGCTTCCTGCCTCTCAATGTCAGGACAGTGCTCTTGGAATTTGTTGGCCATGTTCTCACAGCTGCTTTTGGCCGAGCGCAGGTTCTGCTCAGTGTCAGAAATAAGTGACCTCTGCGACCTCAGGTCTGATGCAATATCCTGCCGGGGCCACAAAAGAGACAAACTGCTTCAGAACAGGCCTGTGTAGTGTGTACAGTACCAAAGAAGGACTAGAGTGACAGTCTTAAACCTAACCGTAGAGCAAGAAACACCGCGCACACAACCATCTTAAGGTTCTCAGTCTCTGTACTTTTCTTTGCACACTAGCGCCACCAGATGCAAAATCGGTGGAACAGCAGAAACAGCCAGCCGCTGAAACGTGAGCCGCCTGCTGAGGCAAATGTTCTTCCCACAGTGTGTCTTTGTGGTTTAGCAAAGTTAGAGCCGTCTTACTGCAAGTTCCCGCTGGGTCTTCTCCAGTGAAGAGAGGTCAGCTGGAGCAACCTCCTCCCTGGCCAGCTGGTTCTCGTAGGTGGACAGTAGGTTCTTCCCATTTTGAAGAGATGCTTCCAGTTGGTTGGAATTCTTGAGCCTATAACAAAGTGCAAAAATGCACGTCATTCAACACATTTTGAATTGTAAACCAGATTTAGAGGAGCTACAAAACAGAAAAAGCATACTGCAGAAAAATAACGAGGTCACATACTTCTCCTGAGAGCACTGGAGAAGCTGCTCAACCTTAGTGTACTTCTTGTTGGCCTGATCCACCTTGCTGTGCAGCTGAGGTGTGCTGGTGCAGTTTGGGTTCGAGACCAAGAATCTCTGTGCTTCCTGTACTTTAGAAGACTTTTCTGGTTCGATCTTCCCAACAGCAGCAGCAATGTCCTGGAGAGAAATGTCCGGATTGGTGCATAAACACACATTGGGCTGAACTGAGACACACAGCCTTTACATCACAGCAAAGAATGAAGTGGATGTTATTACTTTCATATCCTGCAGGCGGTCAGCACTGTCCTGCAGCGACCTGTTCTGCTCCAGCGGTGGGCGCACTCGAGCATAAATGGCTTTCTCCTGTTTGTCCAGGTCACTGACAACCGTATCCAGACCAGCCATCAGCTGGCGGCACTGCTGTTCCTGCTTGTCTGAGGTCACGCAATATGAAGAGCACAACAGCTTTAGAATGCAGTAACACACGTTTATCGCACACAGGTGGAAAACAGCTGACACTTGTATCGTATAGGGTGATCTGATGTCCTGCTTTATGTGGGTGTGCACGGTATTTTTATGTTTTTCCACACCCCAAATATTAGGACAGTGCCCTGCATTTTGATTGGTTCTATAGTTCTTAAAAATCAGCTCTGAATGACAGCTTTCTAAAGTTTGGCTCTTTTCCAGAGGCTGCAACGAAAGCAGGAGAGGCTGTCTCCTCAGGGGCTCAGGGCTTAAGCACATCTGTCCTACACCCGACCACAAACATCAAGAGTCAACCCAAAGTTGTGCAAATTTTGACAGGATATGATGGATGCAATAAAAACAGCAGTGTGTGTAACACGAAGCTCACCGGGTTCATTCACAAAAACAGCTTTTTAAAATGAAAACTTCTTAATTCAGAAAAACCAGGAAAACATTTGATTCCTGACGTGACTGCATTGCTCTTCTGCAACATGTTATTGTATAAAATGATTGTAATTCTCATGATGCATCCACGCTAATGTGTACCTGTAGCGGTTCCAGTTCCACTGTCCTTCCTCAGCTCGTCCAGGCGTTTCAGCAGGCTTCCCTTGGTGCTTGCCATCTTCTGTTTGACAGCCTTTTGCTGGCTGGCCAGGCTGCAGCACACATCACAGTATACTGTTAGAGCCCTCATAGCCAGTGAATGATTTAAAGAAATCACTTTCACACACTCACTTGTCAGCAACGGCCACAGCCTCTGGGTCGGTGGGGGGAATCATGAAGCAGATGGCCGGGGCAGTGATTTTTTGTCCAGCTGCATCCTTCACGTCCCATTTGGAATCATTGTTCCGGAGGAGAGTGTACCTCTCACCGCGCACAATCTGACCCTGCACCAGTCAAACAACAATAATCTGCCAGCGGATCACAGCGGAACTCGACATCTCGATATTAACTTTAAAGAACACGGTACGTACGTCATCTGTGTCGAATTCACACAGAGCCTCCACGGGTATGAGCTTCTGGGGCGTTTCCCTGCGGTACTTCAGAGGCAACACCTGAAGGCTGCGTTTCTGAAGGGACTTAACCCGCTCATCAAAGTGGTCCATGGCCTTAGCTTGGTCCTACACACACACACATACACACGCACACACACGGGCATGTTTTCATGGCTGTGGACTGAGTGGTGCTCTCAGCTCATCCATGTACAGATAAAACAATGCTCACATCCAGCTCTCTGATCAGGCCCTCCATCTGATACATATCTTTGAACTCCGGGTTGTACTTCTGGTTGACGTCTGTGTCCAGCCGCTTCAACAGGTCCTGAGTGTCACGCGTCTCCTTGTGATACTGCATGTGAACACACACAGACACACGCAGATGAGCTTTACCTGTTTAAATGCGTCTCTTTGTATACACAGCAGGTGTGTATCAGCTGTTACACGAGTCTAACCTTGTGGTACTCATCCATGTGTTTGAGGTGGTTTTCCTCACAGATGAGCAGGTTCAGGTGCTCCTTCCAGTCAGCATGGACTGCTTCCATGTGAGCCTGACAACAACGGGCTCCATTAGTAAAAGTCTCATTATCTTTATGAAGCAATCTTTAATCCACACTTTTTAAAAACACAATTCGGCACGTTGGTCAGGTTAGAGTTAAACATCAGTGTGAAAGAACAAGAAACAGCTGCAGGATTTTCACCGTGAGCCAAAATGGTGTGCATGGAACTCTTTTTCTTACCCCCCCTCATGTCTATGTGAAGGACAGAGTTCGTCTTACTTTACCCATAATGCACAGTGTTTCATTTTTAATGGCACACAAAAAGGTATGCAGAACTAGCAGCAGCTGCTTCAAGAACTATTTTATAGTTTAGGTGGAAACCGAGGTGGTGGTGATTCACTGATCCATGGTATAAATTCTATGAAGCTGGAGGAACTGGATGTAACCACAAACATGTCCAGGATCAAACAGCTCTCGGTGTCTTTGAAGTGCACAGAAATCAAACAGGCTCTATCACAGGTTCCTGTGGAAATCCCTTACCTCAATGACATTCTTCCCAGGATGGTCAGAGCCAATCAGATTTTCTCCATCATCGTTCAGCTTGGTGATGCTGGCCTCCTTGGTCTCCAGACACTTACTGATGAAATTCTGTTGGGTTGAGACTAAGTTGCTGAGCAGGCTGAGGATAATTCCATGCACTTTGGTTTTATTTGCAGTGTGTGTGTGGGAGTCTCACAGCTACCTCGTACTGCCTCTGGCGGGCAGGGTAGTCCAGGTTGGTGTCACTCCAGTCGTAGTTGATCCTCTCCTCTGCCTGCTGGTCCATCCAGTACAGCTCATTGGTGCAGCGCTGCATGTAGTCTCGCAGGCTCAGCAGGTTGCGCTGACGAGCGCTGGAGCTGGCCTGGCCGAGGGAACAAAGCTTTGAGCCACCAACACTCGATTTCTTTTATTTAGAGTGCCGTCCCCATGAAGCTTGTGCCCTAAGCTACGGTGCAGGAAGGCACTCTTGACCTTTAAGGATGAGGGTACTAGTATTTCCATAACTGTTGCTCATATAAAAGGAAATGCACGTTGTGACAGCTGTTTTCATAACGTCAGCCTCGCTGCTGTGAGAACTACATGTGGTTCAAATGTGCAGCACGGACATGTTTTAGATACAGCTCAATGAAAGCTATGAAAGTTGAATTTGTTAAAACAAAACAAACAACAACACTGAATTGGGGACACATCGGGTTTGTCATCACAGACAGTCCTGGCACCGCCGGAGGGGCCGCAGAGTGTGTGAGCGGTGAGCCAGCAGTCACTCTTCACTGATGGTGATTAGTGTGAAACACAAAGAGGCTGCACAGAAGCCTCACACAGAGTGTTTGTGTGGCGTTATTACCAGCAGTTTGTTGTACGTGGTCTGAAGGCTGTTGACGTACTCCTGCAGGAAGAAGAACACAGCAGGCGGTGAGGAACCAACAGGCCAGCTTTTTAAAGTGTTTCACTGATTTCTGACGTGCAGAAGCTGAACTGCTTGTTTTCTGCTAATGGCTGATTTCTGTCAGCCAGTTCACAGTGAACTAACTATGATTATTACTATTCATCAGCTGGTCTGTTTCACCTTGTCTCCGCTGGCAGAGATGTGAGGAGCCAGAGCCTCCACCTCGCTGTGGAAGATGTTGTGTTCCTCTACCTCGTTCTCCACAGTGGGCAGGTCCTGGCCGAAGCCCTTGTTGTTCAGGTTGTCCTGGGCAGGGAGACAAGACAGTTCAGTCCACTGCACGGCATGTGCACGGTTTAGACTTCACTTGCTCTGTCTATAACGCCCTATGCAGACATGTGATCCTTCAGATATGGGATAGTTTTCATTTATTCCCTGCTCCTGTGGCCGGCGCAAAAAAACACCTTATTCCATTATTTAAATAGGACACGGACCATCCTGACACACAAGATCACTGATGCTGCGCCTTCACTGCACTGATTTTGGACCTAATCCAAATGTGGCTTTGGTAAATGACTCAGAGGAGCAGAGGAGTTAGGGTTAGGGTTAGCAGCTGCAGGCCTGCTGTTCCTGTGCTGTTGGAGGGGAGTGTTTGTATTTTCAGTTACACAAAACATATTGAGAACATCAAGAAAGAGCACACACAACACATCAAAGTGTAGAAAGACATGAAGATGCATTTTCTGTTAGCTTCACCCCCGTTAAACATTATACAGCACTAAACGAGACATCGAGCTACATCAACAACTCATGCAGGAAAGTTCCTGGAGAGGCCTTCAGTGCAACCCCCCATCTGCTCAGATTGTGCCGAGGCATGGCTCAGATTAGCTGAGCTTCCAGGGACAGAAGGCACCATGTAGGACAAGCTGCATTTATAGCTCTGAATTCCTTGAATGAGTTATCTGAGATATGTTTTTCTGGAAAACTGGCTTCCTTCCAGTGACCTTTAGGTTCTCTTCAGTTAAAAAGGTCAAATTGGAGCCGTGCAGTGTTTTTGGTCATTAGCTTGTTGCAGGTAAGCACCATGTGTTCACACTGCTTAGGCTTGACTTGTGTTCCCCTCAATGTCTCTGCAGACCTATCGAAGCTTTTCAGTGATACAAAGAGGCTTGTGGTCATGCAGAGTAGTTTACAGACAGTGACATATTCCCACCGTCCTCACAGCTGCCCGTGACTGTACTGACGCGGGAGCAGCGATGTGTCTGAAAGCACTCTTAGTGAGCTATGAAGGATCGCAGGGCTTAATGTGAAGTCCAGAGCTGCACACTGCGGAGCTGAATTCATGTTTGCAGTTTTGGGTTTTTTACCAGCTTTTCTTCCATCATGTTGCCCCAGTTGATGGTGGGCTTTCCCTCAGTGCGGACCAGGTGGTAGATATGCTCACGTTCCTCTTTCAGCTTCGTCACTCTGCCACGAAGTTGCTTCATGCTGAATTCACACAGAAACAAAACCAAAGGAGTTAATTAAACACAACGAGGTAACAGTACTTCTGTATTTAGAGATTATACAAATCTGTTTTTGACACTTTTTCAATTAGGGTTAGGGTAAAGGTTAGCTCCATTAGCTTTCCTAAGAATACCAAACACCTCAAATAAAATCTGGAATTCAGGTAATAATAACTGCATGCCATAATAACAATAATAATAACTAAAGCCAAGTACTTTATTACTATAGCCAGGTCTTCCTCAGGCCTTCTTTAAAGGCCTGGATGACCTCTAATTTCCTGCTTCTAAATTCAGATCAAACTGAAGTTCTTGTGCTCGGACCCACAAATCTTAGAAACATGGTGTCCAACCAGATACCTACTCTGGATGGCATTACCTTGGCCTCCAGTAACACTGTGAGAAATCTTGGCATC
>JAVDPK010000761.1:195480-208530 GCA_034780415.1 Cichlasoma orientale
TTCCACAGAAGAGGGGCCTGAAAGCTGAAGGCTCTGCCTCCCATTCTACTCTTAAGTATCCTCGGAACCACAAGTAATCCAGTATATATCAGAATATAAATCAAATCACTATTTCTATCAAGCTTAAATGTTCCTTTTTACTCCTAAGTGGTATGTGAAGATATAAGGTTACAATTGGCTTCAATCTTAATTATTTTCTGTTAGAAGTTGAGGATGTTAAATGTACTGTAGAATATTACACAACTGTATTTTAAATAATTAACAAACATATATATAACAAACAAACAATAAAAAAAACATTCTGCACACACTCTATGTACAAATCCAAGAAACTTTGAAATATAAACAAAGGCGAACATAACAAAAGTCACATAATCACTCAGCTGTGTCCACTGATGCTCCAAGGCAAAAAAGTAAATAAATGAAAAATTAAAAAAGGCACAAAAAGTGCAGCACTGTCTTTATGAAGCTCATATATGGCTCAGATGTGCAACTTGAGCACAGAGCCGATGTGGTAGTGAAATATGACACAGCTGTTCGACTGTGTCGCTACACTCTGTGTGCAGCTGGGAAAGTGCCAGAGAAATGTTTATGGCCAGGCCCGATAACCATGATCACTTACTTTAATCAGGTGATATTTCCCTCTGTGCTTACAGGATCATATCTTTTACAGTAGCGTCACTGTGCCTCTGATTTTTATTGTGAGGCATGGTACGGGACAAAGTGTCTGGGATTGTGCTCTAAAGAACTTTCACAATTTCTCAAGTAATTTCCTTCTTTCCTTTGTTCCTTTCCTTGCTTTTCTTTATTATATGTAACCCAGCACTACATCACCAGCTGAGCTGACAGTGGTGACAACAAGTTGGCTACCATAGCAGTGAAGTATTAGCCGAGCTTACATCTGTGCTCCCAAAGCCTGTCTCTGGAGTCGGTACAAGACTTCTGGGTTAGGTAAGGGCCTGGAAGGCCTCCAGCTTCTTTTAATCCCAACAGCTGGAAAACACCAGAAACTTTGTGTTGGGTTGAGACAAGTCGTTGGTTTGATGGTTTTTAACAGTTTCTACAGTAGCTCTACTGTCGCTGTGAATAACGGTGTATTCTTTAATGAAAAACTGATCGATTCAACAGTAAAAGAGATTCTAACACCAAAATCCTTAACCAGAGCCTGTGACACTGTTGAATGTATATATTATACCCCAGCTATCCATTATTTTAGTAATCAGTTATTCTATCAATGATTCCATTGATTAATTGACTAATTGAATAAGAAAATCTTTTGCCTTATTAATGAACAGTAATAAATACTCAAAAGAGAAAAAGCACAGCTCTTTCAAAAGGAGCTGCTCATTGGTTTCCATTTTTTAAAGAAAACATTTTCTTAAATGCAAAAATAAATAATCACAAGTGCAGTAACATCAAACACAATGAGGTATATAAGCTGAAGTATGGCATTAAACAGCCGCCTCTGTTCTGACAGTGTTGTATGTCGTGGATGATGTAAATTTGGTGTGTTTGTGTGTGTGTGCATGTTTAAGTGTGCTAGTGATTGAGTCAGTGTGTGTATCTGTGAGCATGAAGAAAAGCACATCAGCATTCTCAGAGCTGAGGTTGGTCCTGTGCTTTGGTGCAACGTTTCCTGCTGCAGAAAACAGACATTCTGATCATTTATGTTAATAATTAATCCATCCATTCATTTTCTTCTGCTTACCCGGGGTCGGGTCCCAGGGGCAGCAGCCTAAGCAGAGAAACCCAGACCTCCTTTAGCTTCAGATCACTGGCAGCATCTTTACAACTGAGGACATTTATGCCAGCAGATGCAGGAGCAGGGCCTCCAGCACAATCAGGGACCCCTTCCACCCCTCCCAGACTGTTCTCCCCACTCCCCTCAGGTCGTAGATTACACAGCATCAGAGTGAGTTCAACCAGGCTGGGAAGCAGCTTCTGTCCTGAAGCTGTCTCTGCTCCTCACTAACATCAGATTACCGACAACATTCATGTGCAATAAACCACTGTCTGTGCCACATGACAGTGTGATGTGCAAACTGCTCAGGCACCAGACCACTTTTCTTTCTTGATAGTTATTCTGCTTTCTTAAATTACCCTATTTGTAAATTCACACTGTACACAGTTTCTTTTGCAACTTGCACTGGAGGGACCCCAGAATCTGAATTTCATTCCTGTCACGTGAGAAGAACGGCAATTAAAACTTCTGAATTCTTGAATCCTTAGCTTATCCATGGAACTCTGAGGCATTCCCAGGCCAGCTGACAGATTTAATCTCTCCAGCGTGTCTTGGGTCTGCCCTGGTGCCAAGGCAGGCGGAGTGACAAGCAGAACTGGACCCAAAAGCAGGACTCTGTGGACATGAACTAAAAGGACTTTATTCAAAAGTCTAAAACACAAGTACAAAAATCCTTTCGGGAGCAGGACAAGGCACACAATCCAAGACATGAAAAAACAGACACTCCACCATGATGGAAACAACAACACAACATGGAACAGAGGGAGACTGAGGCAAAATATACACACACAGGTAACAAGACAATAGGAAACACCTGGGAAGGAGACACAGGAAGCAAAACTTGACAGCGCACAAGGACCAACAACACACCAAAATAAAACAGGAAGTAACCTGGACCAGGACACATGAACTTGACACAAGGGCAGAGGATGAACAATAAACACAGAATACCCAGGAACAAACACACAAAGCGCTGGGCAATGACACCATGACACCCAGGGCCTCCTGCTGGTAGGACACACCTCAGACATCCCACCCAGGAGGTGCCCGGGGTTAGTTAATGTTAGCAATAATTCAGGACGGCTGCAGTCAGCTTTCAGCTGCCCGATTTAAACAGGGCGTCAGACTAAGTTAACAGTTCATCTGCTTATTTTATCCTAACTTCTGTATCTGTGTGAAACGAGCAGCTACAAAGTTCTTTTCTTCATGCGGCAGCTTGTCGATCAGGTGCTTTGATGAAGGACTCCCCGCAGTTTTTCCCAGTAAAGCTTTTACCGGTGATTACAGGAACACTTGTGGAGCTGTGGACACAGGCACAGAGCACAGGGTTGGAGTAATCCAATCTGCTGGTGTTCTCTATCTCACTCCACGTCTCACTGAAGCAATCCATCGCACCAGCTTTCTCCCACAGGTGCTGGTTTTAGGCAAAGAGAGGCAGGGGTGAGCAAACATGCTCCACTCTTTTGTGGCCAGGACGAAATCAGTTCAACAACTCCCAGGTGGGTAATTAGGCGTACGGCCCAGGTGTGACCAGCAGGCGGAGATCCCAGGAAAAACTCTGCCTCTCGAAAGCACACACACACTCACTCTGACAAAGTGAGAGAGAGAGAGAGAGAGGGAGGGGGGAGGAGAGAGAGGCGAGCTGGTCCAGGAGGACTGGGGAACCATGACACAAGCGCTGCTGTTTTGGATACTAGAAAAACGTTTTCTTTTACCCCACCTGAGCTCACCGTCTCTGTAACGGCGCCGCCTCTTTTCTCTTCACCTGTGCGCGTTTGGAATAGCCTTCTTACAGAGGCCTATATTTAGCACATGCTTGTGCCGTATGGATTTGTGTGCATTATCTTTTGCCATAAGCTTCTCATCTCTTCATCAATTGGCACTCTCCATGTGTGCCTGGCAGCTGCGGTGCATCATGACTGGAAATATGCAGAGCCCATGTTAACACCCAGAAGCTAACATCCAGGCTTTCCCACCAAATCAGAGACATGCTTCAAAGGCTGAAGGTGCCTCTGGGTTTTGCCAGGTATGTTTTCAGGACTCGTGCACCTGCAGTCGGGGACTGCTGAGCTGATGTCAGCTTCCAGGAAATGTTGCTGTGTATTTTGCTTGACTACATTTTTCTGTTGTTTGTACACAGTGAAGCTTTAGTCTGCTTGGACCTCTTCCAAGTATCCTGAGATGTTGAAGGCTTAAACTTAAAACTGCTACTTCACATCATTATTCAGTAGCTTTATTTGGGGACAGCTCTTCATTATCCAGCCCACAAACGATGGTGTATTTTCCATCACTCACTGTGCACTTATTTTTAAATTTAGGGTAAAACTTTCAGTCACTGAAATGACTTACCAGTGGGAGAAATGACAGTTTATGTATTTTTTTTTAATTATTAAGTGTCTTTGAGGTATGTTTATGTAATGAGTACCTTCAGGATATTCCAGAGGAAATGATTTTCTCCTTCTACACTATAAGATGAAGCCAAAGGTACTGATTACTTTAAAAACCTCCAGTTGTTACGTTCTTCTACTTGTACCTCTCAGTAAATATAATTTATTTACTGAAAAGTGCACCTTAAATTTAGAAATGTTAAACACCAAATGATTGAAAAGGAACCACAGATTGTATAATGGAGTGCTCCCACATCTGTAAGTTGACTGTGTCACTGAGCTCAGTGAAACACGGGCAGGTTCTAGAGATCGTAGGTTTGCAGTGGCAGGGAAGCATACCTGTCTGTGATTGGTTGGCTGTGCACATTTCTTTCCTTTGGATCAGAACTGTGACACACGATGACAGAACAGTGTTGGGAACCCTGCAATATCTGCATGCAGCCCCTCACAGACTGACTCCTGTGTCTTCACCTCCCTTTGACTGATTTACTTTGCATTAAATTATTTTCACCTCCAACCAAAACAGAACGTAACTGAAACAGTGAGCTCAGACTGTGTTATGGGAACATCAATGTTTCAAAATAAGTCAAAAATGAATAAGTGACAGAGAAGCATCATTTTGAGAGCACCTGAGTGGACAGCAGTAAAACAACCATAACAAACGCAGAGTGATGGATGTGGGCTGGGATTAAATTGCAGTTTCTAAATGGAGAGCAGGGCACTTATGCATTAATGTGTTTAAAGGCTTCTAAGCCCCTCCTGTTTCACTTCTCTTTGGCTCAACAAGCACTTGTTAATGTAATGCCCAATATCGTCTTAGAAATGAGAATAAAATCCTATAAAAGAAGTTGTGGGTAACACAAATGCAGGTTTAAACAGAATACATAGATGTGGTTAAATATTGTTCGACTCTGATTAGAGTTCACATGATAAAATGAAACATCCTGGCCGGCAAAGTAACACAAACACCCACCGAGAGTCACAATAGATTCGCTGAAGCAACAAATAAATTCGATGCATCGCAACAGGAAGAGCGAGCTGACAGGTAGGGTGAGAAATGTGAGAGATAAACCACTGAATCACTTCCAGCCGCACAGTTTTTTTTTTAATTTTCGCCGACTTTAGTTATGTAAGAGATTAAACGTGTGGCTGTAGGTGGAGATGTGCGGAGCGCACAGGCTGCCTAACTGGAATTAGTGCCTGTGCGGACAGACCATCATGTGGCTGCTGACTGAATCCTGAAAGCTGCGAGCGACCGTCCGTCTGTCTCACCGGAGAACCGGGCTCCATGTCAACATGCCAACCTTCTCAGTCATGTACAAAGGAGCTGTGATCATTAGCAGGTAACAGCGAGCGGGGGTGTCGCTGAGGCTGCTGTGCGGCCACTCCAGTCAGTGTTTCGTGCATGTTGTTGTGTGTCCGTGTGGAGCTTCGTGTTTGTTAAAGAATGAGTGAAACAGTGTTTGAAGGGCTGGTGATGCGTTCGCGTGCTGACACCTGAACTCTGTAAACAAGCTGCTGCTTTACGGCGTCAAACACGGAGGCGCTGCGTGTGGAAATGCGTGTGCTGTCTGTGGGCTGAAGGCGGAATCAGTTCTCTACGAAAACGTAGCCCTGATTAAAGTGTGCGGGGATTTTTTCGGTGTTATTTTGGGAACCGTTCCACTGAATAGGATAGACCTCTCCATCTGTCTCTACCGCGCGTCTGTGCCGCGCACAAACACAGCTGCTTGGATTTGCAATAACAGCGATTCCGGTCGCTCATCATATCTCCTAATATTCTTCTAACAGGCTTTTCGTGTTCTAGCTTTCCGCATGAAATTCTGTAATGATCCTTCTTGCGTGTACTACATACGGATGAGCTCCATGTGCCGTACACCAGTGGGTTTCCTATGGGCATGATGCAGATGATGAACCACTTTTCAAACAACTCTTCTGTTAATGTTCTGTGTCTTAAAACATGCTTGAACATGATGATCCCTTCAGGAGGCACTTTGTCAGTAATGAACATCAGGTCTGACCGTCACTCTGGGAGTCTTAGCAGGTTGTGGACATTTAATGGTGAATCTGTGCTTTTATTGTGTGCAGGTCATTGAGTTTTTCTTTTCATTTTACTCCCTTGTTCCAAAGAAATGACTGATCTATGGATCTAACCCTTACCCCACCCTAACCCCACCCTAACCTAAGCTTTTGGAAGCTCGTCTCAGCTACCTTTTTGCCATCAGGGTGAATGATGCAGTCAGCAGTGTGGAGCTGCTTCAGGGAACCGTACAATTTATTAGGTTTTACAATATGTTTTTCATGTGACAAGTACTACCTAATACATGCAATTTTCACAACACAACCACTGAGTCTTCTGAATGGCACCAAGCTTCAAGGACCATATTCATGACCCATACCGTGCCCACATACTGTATAAAAGATGGATGCAACTTCTTTGTCTGCAAAAAGACTTGCTGTCCAGTAGTAGTAGTAGATAATAATAATAATAATAATAATAATAATAATAATAATAATACCTTTAATTTATAACACACTTTAAGTTTTAAGAAAAAAAAACCCTCAAAGTGCTACAAAACAAGAACATCGCAGCAAACAAAAGTGTAAAATACACAGGGCAATAATTATAGATAAAACAATAAAGTTAGGTGTAGAGATTAAAAGCTCTTAAATAAAGAAAAGTCTTTAGGCCCTTCCTAAAGCTGTCCACATCCACCCCTCATTGTCATATCCGGGTTCAAAA
This sequence comes from Cichlasoma orientale, assembly GCA_034780415.1. NCBI lineage: Eukaryota > Metazoa > Chordata > Actinopteri > Cichliformes > Cichlidae > Cichlasoma > Cichlasoma orientale. Next base: position 202,352 of record JAVDPK010000761.1, read on the forward strand.
CAAACCAATGTGTGATGCCACAGTAGTTTTGTCCATCTTTTATACTGTTTATGGTCATGACCATGGGTTAATCCAAATAGAGAGATGGTTTTAACCAATTTCACTGTGTTGGTCTGAATGTGGTATAACTCAGCGCACATAATTTTATATATATAATGTGGCAGCACAAATGTACCAGCTGCCAATGGCTAAGACACACGTGGAATGGCTGACCAAAGGCTGGACAGTCCTGATCCCTAAGGAACCCCAGAAGGGACTGGTCCTATCCAAGTACCGGCCAATAACCTACCTCAGTACAACATGGGAGCTGCTGTCAGGCATCATAGCAACTAAGATGAACAGGCACATGGCTCAATAGTTGAGCGGGGACTAGAAAGGATAAAATACCAGCTACTGGTAGATAGCACAGTCTCGAGTGACCGTGTTAAGACCGGACTGACCAACGTGCCCACCGCCTGGATGATCACAAGAACGTCTATCACTATACACCTCATTCATGGATCCTACCTAGAACCGTACAAGATCAACAGGATCCTAAGACCTTCATCAGGAACTCAATGGGAATGTGGAGAACAACACTAGAGGCCAACTTCAAGCCAGTTGCACAAATCACCATCAAGTGTGGGATCTACCAAGGACCTACTGTACAGAGAGTAAGTCCTAAAGAGTCAGCTGAATGAGGAAACAAGACCCGGACAATCTTCACCTGCACCCTGCCAGATGTGAGAGACACTGCTGGACAGAGGAGGAAATAGAAGCCACTGGCATCAAGACAAGAAAGCTCCTTACCATGCATGGAGGGTTTCACCCTAAATCCAGCACCCTGAGACTGTATGCTAAGCAGAAGGAAGGAGGCCGCGTCAGAACCACTATCCTAGACGAAACTATTCATGAGTATGTCAGGAAGATGTAACCCCACTAACTGCATGTCTTTGGACTGTGGGAGGTAACTGGAATACCTAGAGAAAACCCACACAGGCATAAGAACGTGCAAACTCTGCATAGAAAGGCCCCGGCCAGATGGTGGGACCTGTGAGGCATCAGTGCAAACCACCATGCCACCATGCTACCCTGGTATTTTACTATTTTGTGAAAAAATATTAGCTCAAATTAAATTTGATGGCAGCAGCATGTCTCAAAGTAGGAATGGGGCAACAAAAGGCTGGAAAAGTAAGTGGTACAAAAAGAAAAGCTGGAGGACAGAATGGTAGACAGTAAGCACTTAGCTACAGATGGAAGTGCTTCTATGAATGGGTGTAAACGTGTTGTATCAGCGCTTTGAGTGCTCAGAGTAGAAAAGCACTGTATAAGAACCAGAACATTTACCATTTCACCAAATCACTGTGCCAACAATAGTAAATGCTGTCTGGATGAAAGGGGAGAGGGACCATTCGGTTTGTTCAGTGCTTGGTTCAAGAACCTGATGGTATGGGGGTGCATCAGTGTCTGTGGAACTTCCACATCAGGACAGGCTCCATCAATGCTGAAGGGTATATAGATGTTTTAGAGGAACGTATGCTCCCATCCAGCTGACGTCAAAATGACACAAATTGTAAGAACATCCAGGCTTCACAGCAGAAGAGTCCAGGTGCTGAACCGGCCTGTCTGCAGTCCTGAACCTTCACCCAATTAAATAATTTGGAACATATGAAAAATATGACTTTTTAACTTTATACACGTGGACTTTGGGAAGTACCGGATTTAGCCTGTGCCCACCCTGTCCCCCATAACTATCTTTCTGAGGGGGAAATGATCACACATCAATGTTTTCCCCTCAGAAATACAGCAACTGTGCATTTAACTAGCACGACACTGTGCGCCAAACTGTGCATTTAACTAGCACGACACTGTGCGCCAAACTGTGCAGAAAGTTTGTTTGCTGATATTTACTGAGCTGTTTGAAATGTTGTATTTGAAACTTCCTGCCACTTAAATAAAAAAATGCACGAATAAATCTAAACAAAGTTTCTCCATTTATGCTTGGTCCTCTTCTGTAGAGCCAGCTAGATGCAGAAATACCGAACTTGTTACTCCTTTCATTTCATTATGTTTGTTAGTTGAAATCACCACCTCATCACATCAGCTGCCAGTGTAATGTTAAACCAGTGTTTGTAGTAGTGCGTCTGACTGGATGTGTTTCACTAACTGATCCAGTCATCTGTCACTGGCAGTACTTGTTGATGGCACACAGCAGCCTGTCCTCAGCGAACAGAGGAACGTGCATGATGCAGGGTTTAAATAAATGATACTTAATGCTTACTTTGTTGCAAATGTATTTAACATGGCTTGTACATTTAAACATAAGCATCATTTTAAAGTCTGTTCTTGAGTAGTTTGACAAAAGGAAAAAATGCAAGAATTTGAATCCGTGATGATTTTTGACCTAATGATCCATTTGCCAGCTTTTCCTGAAGGATTCAACCACATCAGTTTGCACTGTCCAAACAGAAGACCTCCTGGTATCATGTGTCTACACTTAGGTCATGTAATATCAACTATGCTGAGCCACAGAGAGCGAGTGAAATCAGTTTCCTTTGGGACTGTCAGCGTATCACATACGGACTTTGAAGCTTGAACCGTCTGTGCAGCATTCACTGCTGTGAATGATGCTTCACACTTCTGCAGGGCTGCAGCCTGCTGCTAACCAACATTCATGAAGTCCATGTTTCATGTGAAGTGTAGCGGGTCCTCAGCCTCATTGTGTCACTGACAGGAGTGGGACTGTAAGGCTGCTGCTGGTGAGCCCTCTGCAGCTGAAATATTGATAATGCTTCGTGTCATTTGGGTGTAGACAGGAAGGGAACCGTAAACTTCACCGATGAGAAGATATCGCTCCAGTTTCCAGAAATGAAGACGATAATCTCTGCTAGTAATATTTACAGTTTGCTCATATGCAGGATCCTACGTGGTCTTTTGTAGTGTCTGATAAAGGGATGCAAAAGGAAGCTCTTTAATTGTTACACGAGGATGAGTAATAAGGAAAAAAGGGCAAAGCCACAGTGATGAGTTTTTGTGCAGCATTATTGCATAAGGCTGAAATCATTTGTGCCAGCCTTATCTCAGAGATTACTGTACAGTGTGTGAGAGCTTACCAAGATGCTTTCCAGCTACCCAACATGGCGTTTTCATCGCGTCTTACTCTGCTGCTGTTGACTTTTGGGGTCTTTTGGTCTGTTCTTCAAAGACCCCGTGTGAGAAAAATCCACTTTTGTGTTCATAATTGTTTGGACTGTGACCCAATGACAAGGATTAAAGAATTTTATAGTAACAAGTATAGAAAACACTGATTTACACAACTAAATATCTGCAGCACTCAAGACACACGGCTTGTGTTTCGTGACTGGTGTGTGGGCATGTTCTATCAAGCCTCTTCAGTGTTCTACCTGTGAGGCTGCAGGAGAACCATCCAGATCAGTGCTCCTATGGACAGTCTGACTGTGCAGCTTTGCAACCTGCAAAAAACCCAAAATACTAAAAGCATGAAGAGCATATTTAGCTGTCATAGTTCAGTTTGTTTTGTTTTTTCACTTTTGTCACCTCTGTCTCTCTCCCTGTCGCTCGCTGACCCTTCCCCTCTCTGCTTCCTTTTCATCCATTCTCCTCTAACAGGACACTAATGGGTCCATACGGAGTAGACCGAGCTGTTCATTCCATGGAGTTTACGGACTGTGAGAATGGCCTAGGTAAGCCCTTTTTCTTCTCTGTAGTGTTTGTTATACTTCTGAGCCCGCTGCTGTTTGACAGCAGCTGGTTCTGGGTACAGCTCCTGGTCCAGACTTTTCTTTTGGTGAACGCACGCATGCCAACATAAACCGAGCTCTGAGAGGAACCGTTCATCCCACAGGACACAGTCGCCTGACATTTCATATCCAGTAGCTCAATAAATGTATAGAACAAGCTGAGATGCAGCCAGCAGAATATAGCTCTTTACACTGTTGATTAGCAAGAAGGTCCTGGTTTGAATCCACCAGCTCTTCTGGGCCTTTCTGTGGAGTTTGCATGTTCTCTCTGTCTGTGTGTGGGTCTCCAGGTATGCTGGTTTCCTCCCACAGTCCAAAGACATGCAGTTAGTGGGGTTAGATTAACTGGTGATCCTAAATTGCCCATAGGTGTGAATGGTTGTCTGTCTCTCTGTGTTGGCCCTGCGACAGGCTGGCGACCTGTCCAAGGTGTACCCTGCCTCTCGCCCTGTGACAGGCTGGCGACTCTAACCCTACTGCACAGTGTGTTTTACCTGCAGAAGCATAGATGAATGCTCTGGGGATGAATCACAGATTAAACTTGTGGGTCTTAAAACCAAAAGAAGCAGCTGAAAATGAGAGAACTGTGGAGCTGAAGGATGCCACTGAGATTTTTTAAATCCGCTGCTTTTGTTGGAAGGTATTTAATGCAGGCCCTGTTGTTGCTAGAGGAATGAGTCCTGGACACCACTGAGTCTATATTAATGTTTCCATAATGCTATTTTGGATAACAAATGGATCATTGTGTACTTTTTTGAGCACTGTTGCAGCTCTGATTTAAATCTGCTCCCTCAGTTGGTGTGTTTAAGCCTCCTGTCAGAGATGGGCACTGTGGAGAATCCTGAAATGGTGACATCATACACCACGCCTCTTCTCCTTGGATAAATGCCCGTCATGTTAAATCTTTCATGACCAACAAATCGATTCATTCATTTACATGAAGTCCAACTCGTGTTACCCTTCTTAGACTAACAGTGTAGTACACAGCTTTATTCAGTCATCCTCCACTAACCACTGCCTATGGAGCCTGATTATGAATAGCTAAAATAATATTAGTCCTACTTTTAAAGGGATTTGCAGAGTAGGTATCCATGCTATGTATCACTGTGTTTGCCTGGGAGGGGAAGTAGGTCAAAGCCCTAACCCACTTAACTGAGCTGGGTTAAGAATACAGGAGCTGCTGTTGTTTTTATCCTTACTCCACATCCACATCACCACGCTGCTGGAACCCGTGTCTAAGGACAAGCGGCTCGTTTCCATGAATGCAATTACTGGAACGCTGCAAAATATCCTAAAGAGCCAATATTGCTTTATATAGATAGTTGTGTATACATAGATTTACATTCATTTTACAGCATAAACAGATGTGGACAAAATTGTTGATATTCTTCCTTTAAAGACCCGCAGTGGTCACTGAAATAACTTGAAACTGACAAAAGTAATAATAAATAAAAGAAATACTGGAAATTAAATAATGACTAACGTCAACAGAATTATTTTAAAAAACAAACTAATGAAACCGGCCTGAAAAAAAAAAAAAGATTGAAAATAAGAGCAGTAAGAACAAACATTAGTCCATCGCAGAACAAGCTGTTTTTCATGGGCACCACCCACATACTCAACTCTGCTGCTCAACCCTGCATTTAAAGGGGGTTAACTGGCCTTCCAGCAGTATAAGATTTACTGCCAAGAAGCATTTTTACAACAAAGAAATAACTGACCAAATTTTATTACTTTTTGTGCTAAGTTTATGTTTCATACAGTGTATTTTGCAGGCACAGTGAGAAATAGGTGCAGTGGTTTTATTGAAACAGTATAAAAGGCAATAATAGATTTGTACAATTCTAATGAGCTTGCAGTCAGTATTTGGTGTGACCTCCTTTATTCTGAGCTCTGAGGCAGCTTCCTGTAATTTCTTATTTTAAAATCCACTGTGCTGAGGTGTCACTAACACTCACAGTGGACTTACGGTTACAGTAGGTCTGTAAGTGCTTGTTGTGGGCGGATGCTTTACCCTTTACTGTTTCCCTTTAGGCCATGTTTTAAGCTCTGGTTGAATTATGAGCTGTTGCAGAGACAAATTTACAAACATTCTGAATTCCTGTTCCAAATACGACAGCTGTAACACCCTGTGACAGCTCAGATAGCCTCCAAAGCTACTATGTGTGTTTACGAACGATTTTCAGGAGTAGCTTATGCAGTATTTGTACATACAGGTATGTCTGAGTGTCTTTAAAGGTTTTATGGTTTACAGGTAAGGCAAAAAGGTCTAAAGAGTGAAGAAGTGTGAACGACAGCCTGTTTTACAAGGCTGGCAAACTAAAGTCCCTACAGTCAGATTTCTGCCTCCCAAATATAAGATGAAAAACACTGAAGAGGGTGTGTGTGTGTGTGTGTGTGTGGGTGTGTGTGTGTGTGTGTGTGTGTGTGTGTGTGTGT
>JAVDPK010000761.1:222241-242276 GCA_034780415.1 Cichlasoma orientale
TAAAAACTAGTTTTGACTACAGAATTAATCTGTTTGTCAAAGTTGAATTCCTGATCAAATAGTACCCCAAGATTTCTGACTGTAGTGCTTAACTTAAAAGGCAAAGCACTGATGTCACTGGCGGCGGCATCCCCAAATAAGATGCACTCAGTTTTTTGATGATCTCTATCACCCAGAATAACAATACACATGCACTGCATGATATTATTAATATCAATCTATCAATTTTCTTTCAGTTCAGGGTGAAGGGAGGATGGAGGCTGTTGCATCTGGCGTAGGCTGAGAGATGGGTACACCCTTGAAAGGTTGCCTGTCCCAGTGCCAGTCTGCTATTGCTAGTATTAGGGCTGTGCAATATCATATTGTCCATGATAATTTCAGTAAAAAAATTTATGTGACATGAACCCCCCAGGGATCCCCACAAGATACCCCAAGGGACGTGGTCGAATGCCATCTCCAAGTCCACAAAGCATTGGTAGACTGGATGGGCAAAGTCCCATGCACACTCCAAAATCCTTGAAAGGATAAAGAGATGGTCCCACTTTAAAAAAAATCTCTTGTTCCTCTTGAATCTGAGGTTTGACCAACAGACAAACTCTCCTTTCCGGTTCAGGGATTACCACCACAACAGGCACCAGCCGCCTTGCAGCCCCTGCTCTGAGCAGCAGCCTCATCAATGGAGGAGCGGAACATGGTCCATTTGAACACTGTATACACACAATATCAATATTCTTCAGGTTTTGTCCAACAATGCATCTAGCTTTATCCTCAATGTCCTAGGCACAGACCATGCAAGTTATGAGACAGCTTTCCTTACCCTTGGGTCACCTGTTCCACATGCTTCGCACCCCAGCACAGCGCCTCCTCGCCAGCCTGTGGAACTGAAACACCACTTCTCCCTGATTGTTCAGTCACATACAAAAGTTGATTTTAAACATGTTGTTATAACAGAGAAATGCTTGCAAATTATCATCTGCACAGACAGTCTGTTTCATGGCAGTTACGCCCATGCAAAGTCAGTCAGTTTTTCCCAAGCAGGCAGGAAACATCAAGGTCGTCTTAATAAAAGGATGAAGGAATGTTTTCACCAGCCTCATTAAATAACTTCAGAGAGCTGTTGATGCTATTTGCATCTGTTTGAGCCCCTCTGCGCTGAGTGGTACTCGGGCAAAGTTTTTTATTTTTCTTTACTTACACAAAGCAGCAGCTTCTATTTCTTCTGTTTGGTTGTAACTGATCATTTGACATAATTCTTGGCCACCAAATTTTCTTTTGCTGAAGAGTGAAACAAGGTAGTCCAGGACTCACATAACCAAGTAATGGAAGAATGATGTGGCAATTGCTTTCCAGGAGTTATTTTTAGCTGAATTAAGGACATTGTGCTATACTGTATGTAGTAAAACTGTAAGCATGCAGAATATGGCAGTAGGACACTTGCTTATGTTTAACATTAGGGGTGTAACGGTACAAAATTCCACGGTTCAGTTCATTTGCATATATGAAATAGTTATTTCTGGATCAAATGATGATTAATGTGACCAAAACAAACAAATGACTTTTTTGTTCATTGTAAACAATAACAAAAAAAAACTTTCAATGAAGATAAAAGCCAAATTTGCCTTGAAAACAAATTAAAATTGAGTAAAGAGTAATTGATGATCAGTTGATCACCTGAGAGCTCTGCTCAATGCAATACAACAGTCCTCAGAAAACCAGATGACAAAATAATCTTCTTGTCATGACCCCAGTAATCTTCTTATGCTGATGGAAATTAAAGAAGAGAAAATCTTAGAATTGTCACATGTTAAGATTTTTATTCAAAAATATTATTTTTTGAATATATATTATATTGTTTTTTCAGCTGAATCGGCATCTTTTCTTGCCAATTACCTCCCCGGCCTTGAAAAAAAAAACTGTTGACATGGCACACTTGCTGCAGGTAAACAGAGGTATTTTCTGCCAGTAGATAAAGGTGTGGATAAACAGCTCTTACATCAGTGGATGGTGTGTCCTTGGAACAAATGCATCAGTTAGGTATTTTTTGACCTGTAGAGTGGCGTCAGCAGTTGTACTGTGGGTACTCTGGGTTTCCATAATCTGGCTGTCAGAAAGATTCCACAAACTGTCTGTCGAGGCTTTTGTTGCTGAGGTCGATGCTGCCACCCCTTCATCTGCTGCTGCTGCGTGTGCTGGGCCTGTAGATGTCATTGGCTGTGGTTCTGAATTAAATGGTAAATGGGCTGGTTCTTATACTGTATAGCGCTTTTCTACTTTACTTGAGCACCCAAAGCGCTTATACAACACGCCTCATTCACCCATTCACAGAAGCACTTTTTTCTATGTGTGAGTGCTCTCTAACATTTACACACATTCACACAGCAATCATCGGAGAGCAACTTGGGGTTCAGTATCTTATCTAGGGATACTTTGGCACGCAGACTGGAGTAGCTGGGGATCAAACCATCAACCAGCCACCCCAAAGAGTTAATGAAAACTGCAGTTAGTTATACAGCCTCCTCCCTGAGGGTGGAGATCAGGATCTCTTATGGGGATTTTCCATCTTAATCTATCCTATCCGGGTACACCTGTGAAACTGCTATACTATCTCTTACCTATCTTTTTTGTCACTGCTACTATCACTAACTATATTTTAAAGCCAATTATTTTAATGTATTTATCCCTCACTTTCTGCTTTTGAGTAACCTATCAATTAATATACTACTAACACTCGCTAAATCACACTATCAGTTGTTATGCCACTGTCCAAATTTTCCTCACCTCTCACGAAACCCTCAAAGTTTCGATGTGTTCGGTTGACTTTTAAGCTCTGTGGGAGGTTCAGCGGGTAAGCCACCCGCAGTGAAACGCAGCAAAGCCTCAATTAGCCGTGGTCACGTGACGTGGGTGTTCAGAGCAGTGTTTCAAAACATCTGTGTTTGGAAGCTTGACCGTGCTGAAACATCCATACTGAGCGTCCCATCCCTGCTAAACTGCCTGCACTCACTAGATAAACACCAGCCAGCGCGTTTGAGGGGCTCGGGAGTAAAAACATACAATGTTGCAAAATATTTCATTAACTCCCAGCCATTTTTTAGTCCTGATTTATTGACAAGTGTTGATATGATTAAAATGTGTCAAAATATAGTATGTACAAAAAAATATTTTTTTTACAAAACCAGCAGCAGAAACATGCTGGCCAGCCACGTCCATTATGGAGAAACACACGGCAGCAGCAGCAGCCTGCCGTGGGGTTAAACCACAGACAGAACTTGGATTTATTTAGATCTGTTTTTTCTTTTCGGTACAATAACTGTGTGATCCGGTCCTGGTTCAGAACAATGGCTTGACCACGCTGAACTGTTACACCTCTATTTAACATGTGTCCGTGATGTCCCTGCTGTCACTAATGTCACCTGACTTTCCACATTGAGTACTGAACATCTATTTCCAAGGTTTATATCAGTTCTAAGATGCCCTGGCATTATCATACAAGCTGCAGTAAAGTTTACAGGTTGTAGGAAATGCCCATCCAGAACACTGATGTGTCTCTGAGGAGTTGATCTTCTGGTGGTGTCTGCAGAGCTCTGAGGGCCACAAGTGAACCACTACTGTTCAAGCAGCTGCACTGTTGTTGCAGCTGACACCGCCACCGTATACTGCAGGACTATCATGTGATCTGTGTTCAACCTTTCACAGGAAACCTGATGCCGGGGGACCAGATCTTGGAAGTGAACGGGGACAGTCTCGTAGGCGTGACGAGTGAAAGGTAATCTGGTAAAAGTTGCTGCTCTCATCTTTACTGAAGTGACCCCGGAACAAAATTCTGAATGTGTTTCTGTGTGTGTTTCGCAGAGCTGTGGATATCTTGAGAGCGGCCTCTGCAACCAATCACATGCGCCTTCTCGTAGCCAGAGATGAGGAAGCAAAGTAAGTATATGTCTGACTACAGTCCTGTGTGTTACCCCACTGTGGGTCTCTCCTAACTGTAAAAGCGAGCTTGTGTGTGGTTGACTACGCTGATGCGCATCCATAGAGTCAGTTTCTCTGATCACGATCAGTATTTGCTGAGGCAGCAACATCAAAGTGGAATCCCCTGCAGCAAAGACGAGTGCTGGAAATCTCCCGTTTGAAGAGGGCCCACAAGCTCTCTGAGTTTTACGTCAGTTAAAATAGGAAGCCAGGTCATTATGAGCAGTTTTGAGGCCTTGTTTCCGAGCAGGCAGTGGAACACTGACTGTATTTCATGAAGCATTGTCCTGCAGAAAAACCATGACCTTCCACCTGTGCAGCTGTTTACAGTATCAAATTCACAGCAGGTTCGAGAGTTTTTAAGCCAAAAAGGTCCCTCTGGTCTATCCTTAATGCCAGCAACCCAAAACGAGTGCCTCTGGTATGTGGATGCATTATATGTAAAGGGTCTTGTTCCAGACTCCCTCTCAGTGACCTGAAGGTGACTTTTCTCCTTTAATGTTTCAAAATTGAGACATCTGCCAAACTTGTCTATTTATTGTACATTTAATGGGTTTGCTGAGGTGGAATGTGATCTTACTTTTATGGTTGCATTAGGGATATAAGTGGTCCCAAAAACAGACACCCATATTGGGCTAAATTTGGACCAGATCTGACAAACTAAACATATCCACATTTTCAGTGACTTTGGAATAAACTAGTTCTGGGCTGCTGCAGCTGACCAGAAGGAGCCCAAACAGCAACATGTTCTGGCCTCATTGGCTCATTTATTGTGAGTGTGTAAGCTCAAAACAAACCAAAAGAAATAATGATCTTCAGCTGACGAGCTGCACTTACATAACCGGGGGAACAGCTCAGCTCACAATGAGTAGAACACATGATGCCTGAACTGTACTGACACTGCTATACTAGCATTACTCCTGGCTGGTAGTATTAGTGTTGAACCAGCTTTCTAATCTGACTGTGACCAGTCTGAGTGAAAACAAGGTCAGTGCCAGCTGTCAGCATTGCCTTGTCTTCCCTTCAAATCCACTGCACACAGCGTGATCAGTGACAAAGGTAGTTGGGGATTTGCATATTTAAACAGTGAGACTTGGGCACAGAAGTGTCAGCCCTGATCTTCCCTCAAAAATACAGTGTTCTGTCTATTTGGTGAAACGTTGTGACCGGATTTACACTTCAGCTGTTAAAGAGGATGCATGTCAGACTTCAGCAGCGGTGGCAGTCATCACATGACAAGACTGTTCATACACAGAGTGGATATGTACAATTACAGCAGCGTTACCTATTACCTATCTCTCTGCGAGCAGGTTGTGTCAGCAGTGAGGTTGCCTAAGCCATTCCACCCTTCGTCCTTCACCACTTTGTGTTCTGTGCAGAGGAAGTGACAGCAGAGTCAGGGAGGAGAGAGAGCTTAAACGAGGCGGTGCTTCGGCTGACACGATGAGCACTGTGTGTTAATCTGCACTGTGTGCTTTAACTACCCTGCAGCCCAGAGGAGCTGGAGGAGAAGACAGCAGTGGCAGTGAGGGCTGGGGAGTGGGGATTATGCTTGTCTGTCTTTATATCTCTCTACGCCTGAACCCGACACACCACATACCCAACACATTTTCTCCACTCTTCTCCACCTCAGCATGTTATTTGCTTACCAGCAGCAAATTATATTTACAATATATAGTATTTTTCTTTTAAAGTACAAAAAACCTGCAAAATTAAGTGATTTTTTTTGCTCAAGAGTTATGCATTTTCTGCTTATGTTTGTTTGGGAAAATATTCTGTAAACACTGAGGAAAGTTTTACTGAAAAACTGCACAGACTGCAATCCAAGAAAACTCTCCCGAACTGCTGAAATGCTTAAAAACTTCAATGCTTAAAATTCTGGTGACAAAAGGAAGTCTGAACACATGATTAACAGAATGAAAGAATGAAGGAATGTGTGTGTATTTATATTTATATGTATAATCAAAAGATACTGCTCAGAACCCTCAAGCTCCCGGGCCCGGACCTGAGCTTGGAGGACAGAAGACCGCCCACAGGGCGAGCTGGGATTTATTTTTTTCTATATATCTTAAAAATAAAAAATGATTAGATTGAAAAAATAGCTGTTCCCAGTATTGAACTCTTCTGGACAGAGATCTCGTTCCTGGAATCTGCTGGAGCCATTCTCCCAGTTTGGGGATCACTCCCCCGAGTGTTCTGATTACCACTGGTCCACCTTCCACATCCTCTCCAGCTCCTCTCTGAGCCCTTGGTATTGATCGAGCTTCTTGTGTTCTTCTTGATGTTGCCATTGCTTGGTATTGCAATGTCTTCTCGTCCACCACTACTATATCCAGTTGGTTAGCCATCACCACTAGGACAGTGGTTCTGACACTAGTCCACGGCCTCCTTCCTTCCACTTAGTCTCAGGGTGCTGGATTTGGGGTGAAACCCTCCATGCATGGTAAGGAGCTTTCTTGCCTTGATGTCAGTGGCTTCTATCTCCTCCTTTGGCCAGCTTATTATCCCAGATCTGACAGCTGGCAGGGTGTAGGTGTTGATAGCCCAGATCTTGTTCTTCCCATTCAGCTGACTCTTCAGGACTTGCCTTACTCTCTGCAGGTACTTGGCGGCTGCAGCTTTCCTAGCAGCCTCTTCATGGTTCCCATTAGCCTGTGGGATTCCAAGGTACTTGTATCCTCAGTGTCTGCAATGTTGCCTTCTGGTAGTGCAGTACTCTGGGTACTCTCTTTCTTACCGTCTGACTGCACTTCTCCAGTCCGAATGACATTCTGATGTCATTGCTGTAGACTTTCAGCACTGATGGAGCCTTTCTGGATGTGGAAGCTGCCAGTTCCATAGATATTGATGCACCCCATACCATTACTGCCAGTGCTGATAACAAGCCGCATGGTTTCTCTCCTCTTTAGTCTGACCACAAAACAGTTTTCCACTTTGCCTCGGTCCATTTTAAATGATCTGTGGCCCAGAGAAGACGGCAGTATTTCTGGATCATATTCACATGTGCCTTCTTCTTTGCAAGATGGAGCTTTAACCTGCATCTGTGGGCGGCACGGTGAACTGTGTTCAGAGACAGTAATTTCTGGAAGAGTTCTTGAGCCCATGCAGTGATTTCCATAACAGAATCATGCAGTGCTGCCTGAGGGCCTGAAGATCACATTCATCCAATATTGATTTTTGGCCGTGTCCCTGTCAGAGATTTCTTTGATATTATGAACTGTAGATAATTAAATATTCAGCCTTCACATTGTTATGTTGAGAATCATTGCTCTGAAATTGTTCTATTGTTTTATACCCAACTGTTTGTTGTGATTTGGCTCTATATAAATAAAATTGAATTGAATTGAATCATGTTACAGTTCTGCTGCCAATAAACTTCATTAGTTACAGAATGTTTTTTTGTTTTTAGAACCAACTTTTTTGAGATGTGCTGCTGCCATCAAATTCAAATGAACTCATATTGTTCACGAACTAATAAAATGTCTCTGTTTAAACATGTGATGTGTTTTCTATGTTCTATTGTGAGTAAATATACTTTTGAAATACACTCATGAAATGAAAAGTTCACACAGGTCATAAGCTGGTCTGTGTGAACATATGTTTATCTAGACATTAATTTCTACTTGTCTAATGTGTTCATTGATAAAGGTCTGAAGAAATACTGATATTTGGTCAACAAAAGCCAAAAGTATAAAAGCACAGTTGCTTTCCGGCTTTGATAATAAGGAGCAATGGAAACTGATCGCCTGGCCTTTTATTTTTGTTTTTCTATAAAAATTTAACATCAACGCCTTTAATGCACAACATGCAGAAAGTGATTCAGTTCAGTCATCCTGTCATTTCTAAACATTTACTCTGTTTCTGTTGAAAAGGAGAGAATTTGCTGAGCTGCTGGAGAAATATGGATCAAACGGCAGCACTGGATCAACACGGAACTCTCCTATCCAGCAAGGTAGGACATTTTGGCTGAGCTCCTTCTTTGGTTCCTTCTGCATTCATTTTCATTCCAAAAGCTGTGTGTTTATGTTAGCAGGTTGTGTTTCTGTTACAAAGTGCTGCTGTAATAATGTAAATGGACCGGTTCTTATATAGCACCTTTTTACTCTACACGAGCACTCAAAGCACCTCATGCAGCATGTCTCATTCATACAACCAGTTTCTACATCTAAATAATGTGTTTGCACCTTTGCATGTGGGAAAATTTCTGCATCTTTGGTTTGGATAAGGAAAAGATGGGCATAGTCTTTGCATCCAACTTGTGGAAGAAATTTCAATTTGTAATTGAAGGTAAAAGATGCTGTTTTTAGGGTTTTTTAGGGTTAGGGTTGACAGCGTACTCTGCCTGCAGGCTGAAACAAGTAAGTCCACCTTAAAATGGCTTATGACAAGTGCACTTGTCCATTACACATTTCCCAACATCTGTTTGAGTTAGGAAGGAAGCAGCCAGCTGGTACAGATGTGTTAAAGCAGAGCTTCAGCATGTGACCAGTGTTGTGTGCAGTGTGCAGTGTATGGCGCTGATACATCAGGGTTCAACTCCAGAATAAGGAGACAGAGTTCATGACATCCTACACACATGAAGTTAGACTGTGGTAACAAAATAAAGTTGTTGAAAATATTATAAGACAAGTTTGCTCAAGTGAAATATTTATAGTAGCTAATTATGACTCACACTGATGAGGCACACTAAGAAGATATGGGGAAGGAGTTGTTGAAGCTCAGTGAAGAACAGAGGTGATGGTCAGTCAGCAGCAGTATGGCTTCACACAGAGAGAGAGCACTGCAGACATGATGTTTGCTCTGAGTGTTGATGGAGAAGATCAGAGACGGTCAGAAGGAGCTTCACTGGGTCTTTGTGGATGTGAGGGTGGTGCAGAACATGTATGAGCACAGAGGGACAGTGGTGAGGTGTGCGGTTGGAGTGACAGATGGGTTCAAGGATGATTACATCATGACTTCTTGTTTGCTATGGTGATGGTCAGGCAGGAGTCTCTGTGGACTCCTGTGACATTGTGATCTGTAGTGGGAGTAGGCAGCAGGTGGGAGGAGGGCCTGGAGAGGTGCAGGTATGCTCTGGTGTGAATGAGAGGCAGGTGAAATGCAAGGTTTTCAAGGTGGTATGATGGATGGTTTGGAGACGGTGGCTCTGACAAAAAGGCAGGAGGCTGAGCTGGAGGTCGCAGAGCTGAAGATGTTGAGATTTTCACTGGCAGTGACCAGGATGGACAGGATGAGAGGGAGAGCTGAGGCTGAGGTGGTTTGGATATGTGCAGAGGAGGTATAGTGGATATACTGGACAAAGGATGCTAAATATAGAGCTGCCAGGCATGATGAAAAGAGGAAGACCACAGAGAAGATACATGGATGCAGTGCAGGAGGACATGCAGAGGGTTGGTGTGACAGAAGAGGATGCTGGGATGGGCTGAGACAGAGACAGATGATCTGCTGTGGTGACCCCAGAAGGGAGCAGCTGAAGGAAGGAGGAGAGTAAAGTTCAGTCTCTGCACCGCCCCTCCCTGAAATAACTATCATCTGGGTCTTTCTCGTATGTAAATGTCTATGTTTAACTCTTCTTTGTGTTTTATATTCTGTTTTTTCAAATCCAAAGGTGGTCGCTATCTGGATAGCACATCATCTGGCTCCTCGTCTCGTTCCCAGAGTCCTTTGTTGTTAAGCCCAGCAGGTTCCCAGAGCATGTACAACAACAGTGGGCCCATGCTCCGCTCCCTCAGGTAAGAGTTCATATTAATACAGGATCACTATCAACCATCAACAGGGTCTCGGAGGCTCAATTTAAGAGGGGAAAAGCTCAGAAATAGGTTCTAGTTGGTTAGGTTGGGACACAGCTGAACAATAGAAAGTGGTTGAGAGTGAACAACTTTTCATTAAGGGAAGAAGTCAGTGGAGCTAATGTAATTAATATCAATGATGAGTGGAACATCATAATTTCAGGACAAATAATGAAACAGGAAGAGTTCGGATTAGAGGTTTGGTGAGGTAATAATTTAAAGTGTGAGGGCAAAGACGAGCTTATTTAGGCTTCTGAAAGCTGCAGGACGTTTTCAAGACTGTTTATCCTACAGTCACACCAGTGATTGGAGACCATGGGAATCACTGCACCCGTATGCAATTAACCTGTGATCTTTTGCCTTTTCAAATGCTTGCTTCAAGAATTGGACCACTCGCAGTCAGTTGCTGTTTTCAAATTGACTTTGCACATCTATTAGTGATAATACGGGACTGTGATGAATTGCTATTGCTATCTACATGCACAGAAATTCACATGATCTGTTTGCATTCAGAGTCCAGACAGAAGTTCATAGATAAGAAACTGACAGGCGCTCTGCAACCTTGCTTTGATATAGTTTTATTGCAAGGAGACGCATCGCAGAGGAGTTGCTCTCAGCTGTTATTATTTTCAGTATCTGTCTGAGACTGGTTGCAGACTGTGATTGTTTGGACACAGACTGACTCCCACCAGGTGACTGGTCATCCAACCTCTGATACCTTCACAGGAGGTTATGATCCATCGCTCATGCTCCAATATTGGACTTTAACATCAGAGACTGTTGTTCACCTCTTGCTTCAAACCAGTAATAACATTGTTTATTTTAACTGTGACCATTCAGTAAGCACGTGTTTCTCACTGAAACCAACAGGATCCTCTAAATGCTCTAAGTGTTGCGAACCCTAACCCAAATGTTACCACCACACTGTCACATGTTAGAAGGATTCCAGCAGTAATTTGTCCCTGTGGAGCCTGGTTCGTCCATACCATAACATTGCCTCCGCCTTGTTTGGCACATGGCGTAGTATGCTTTGGATGACCTGTTTCTGTCCTACTCCATAATCTCTAATCTAGCCTTCCTGAGTGTAACCAGTGGTTTGCACCTTGTTGTAAACCTTCTGTATTTCCATTCATCAAAGCCTCTGCAGACAGTGATGCACCTTCATCCTTGTATGTGTTCCTCACCTTGCTATGAAACTGCGTATCACTCAGTGTTTAAATTACTTTTGTAATTCTTTGTCATTTGTTGTCATGTGACATTTGCACTAATGAGCCTGTCATACGTGTATAAAGTAGAATGTGGTTTATAGTGTAAAGTGCTTTGAGTTGTCAGTAAGACTAGTAAAGCCGTTCTAGTCCAGTGTGTGGACCGAGCTTTTAGAAGCAGGTTTTAGGGTCTGTAAGTTGAGGGCTAACACAGGCCTCTTTTCTTAACTTCAAAAAGTGATGCCTTTATGTGTCTTTGTGTTCTCAGTCACCCAGGTGAAGGGGTGATTCAACTTATTTCAGTAGCACGATCCGGCAGTTTAGGCATCACCATTGGAGGGGGCTCCAACAGGCCCGACGGCCCTGCGGTCTTCATCCAGGAGGTGCTGTCAGGAGGAGACTGTCACCGGGTAAGAAAAGAGGGCAGCGGCCTCAAATAAACCCTGAAACTGCACATATATGACAAAAGGGAAGGATGAGTAGTGCTTTGGAAGGAAGCCATGCCATCACGTTTACCTGGATGGAGCATAACCTTTCCTTGGTTCCATGCTGGCAAAGAGTGGCTTATTTAAATTCAGCACCATTTGTTACTGTGTTTGATGGGCACTGATTATTTAAAGTTCCAATGAAGTCAGTCACATTGCTTTTTACAGGAACCACCGAACATTCCTACAAACTACACTGAGTTGCTACCAACAAATGTCCTACAGCACGACTTTGTCACCATTCAGTTTTAGCGTGCTCACTCGTATCCTTTGAGCCCTGAGTGCAGGACCATGAGATAACCGGTGAAGAGAGGCAGGGGAGCGATACAGCGTGAATAAGAAAGACAGAATGAATGTGTGCATGTGCAGACCTGCACTATGGCATCAGATTAGTGCAAAAATACCCCAGGTTTCCCCCCACACCGGTCACACATACTGTATGTGTGCATGAGTGCATGTGATAGTGAGAGCGCTCATTTTACCTGCTGATTGGATCTTCTGTCAAAATAAATAAGGGATTCTGAAAGTAACAGACCAAAGTTACATACATTTTTCTGAAATTTATTTTTAATTTTAATGTCATAACAATGAGGAATAATGTAATGGAAAGTTAACTGAAAATAACTGTAAAGGTAAAATAAACATCCATCCATTTTCTTCCGCTTATCCGGGGCCGGGTCGCGGGGGCAGCAGCCCAAGCAGAGAAGCCCAGACTTCCCTCTCTCGATCTGGAGCCAGTTGAGGTGGCTGATTAGGATGCCTCCTGGGCGCCTCTTGGGTGAGGTGTTCCAGGCATGTCCTACCGGGAGGAGGCCCCAGGGTAGACCCAGGACACACTGGAGAGATTATATCTCTCAGCTGGCCTGGGAACTCCTTAGGGTCCCTCCGGACGAGCTGGTGGAGGTGGCTGTGGAGAGGGAAGGTAAAATAAACACCATAATTAAAAGTATTTTTGTAATTATTCTCTAAAACATGATCAAACTTTAATCAAAAGTGAAAATGGATGGATGCGTGGATGGGCTGAGACCCCCCAGTTAAGAGAATGTTAGATAGCAATGAAGCACTACTTGAGCTACATGCAGCAGGTACAGTACCAGTATCGCACACTTTCAGTAACAACTAGCTGCTACATGGTAAATGTTAGCATCAACAGCGTTTCTGTTACCAGTCTAGAAGGATCATCACAGGTTTTGCATTATTCTTGGCGTCATCATTGATACCTTCACTCTCCAAGATCCGTCTCCAGCAGTGGAAAGATACACCTGATGATTATTCTCCCTCAGCTGTTTATCACTTCTTCATTCCAAGTGTTCTTTGCAGCTGAGCGTGGGTTCTGGTGAAGAATCAGCCATTGTGTGCTGTCCAGATCACTAGGATACCTGTCCTTCCCCGTTAACATCAGCGCCTTCTCTAGATTGCCGTAGTTTGTTCTCATGCTGGACTCAGACTAGACTCTAATCTTTTTTCTTTTTTTTAGTAAAGCAACTTTACAGTAGCAAATTTAATTAAGGCATACACGTTTCATTTTTGGCTAAGTACAGAAGATATCCACATTCAATTTTCAGGGTTGAAAAACACATTTAGGCTCAGTTTAAAAACTGCAGCCAAACTCTACCCACGCCAAGAGTCACAATCTAAAGCTATGATCTCACTTTTGTTCAGCACGATTTTCACTGTAACCAACTTTAATACCATGCAGTATGTCGCAGTTTCAATATCCAACCAGTTTAATGTCTGGGATGTCGAGAAACCGAAATCTGCTTTCTGATCATTTATAGGCAATAACTTTAAAAAGGCAATTTTGGGTAAAATTTTAAGTCACATGTGACCATGTGGGACAGGTGGCTGGTCAAAACAACTTAACCATAATGCCTTCTGTGTCAAAATAAATCTCTAATATGTTATAGTTGGACACTTGGTAATTTAGCTGTGGAATGCAGAAACAGTGCTGGTGTGCACATGTGCAGGATAATAGTTTGGACAGATCACATTGACTTGTTCAGGACTTGCTTAGTCCTGAGGAAGTATTTAAAAATCTTTTCAGTTTGAGCACATAGCAGAGCCGGGAACACAGAGGGCCTCAGCATCAATCTTGATGAAAAATTAGAAATTCATAGTGAATTAAAGAAGGTGAAACACGGATTCAGTATTCGTGCCTTTTGTATTTTAGTGTCAGCGCTGCTCTGTTAGAAGTCCCAGAACAGAACAGAACAGAACACTGTGTGAAGGTCATCGAGCCCAACTGTTTCTCCACCGTCACACACACAGTTTATGCTGAGACACAATCACAAACTGATTGCTCTAACATGCCATGGATATGGATACTGGAAATGACACAGTTTTTGTACCTTTCCTTCTGTAGAGTGCTATAGTGGCCATTGTATATCCCTGGTGTTCTAGTGTTTTTTTTATTAATATGTTCTAAAACTAGAACTATGCACATTGTGCTTAAAAGTCCAGTAGACACGGATGTGAATGGTTTTTGTTTTTGTGCAGATATGTTAGAGAAGAAGAACCTCTCAGAGTTGTCTGATGCATGCAGATTGCAGCTTGTCCTTCAAGCTCAGGTCCTTTGGGAGCTTGAGGGTCCTGCGCAGTATCTTAGCTGTTCCCAGGACTGCGCTCTTCTGGACAGAGATCTCAGATGTTGTTCCAGGAATCTGCCACTCTCCCAGTTTCGGGGGTCACTGCCCCGAGTGTTCCGATTACCATGGGGACCACTGTTAACGTTCATCTTCCACATCCTTTCTAGCTCCTCTCTGAGCTCTTGGAATTTATCAAGCTTCTCGTGTTCTTTCTTCTTGATGTTACTATTGCTTGGTATTGCTACATATATCACTATGGCCTTCCTCCTCTGCCTGTCCATCACTACTGTGTCCAGTCAGTTGCCCATCACCAGTTTATCCATCTGTATCTGGAAGTCCCACAGGATCTTAGCTCAGTCATGCTCAACCACCCTTAGGGGCGTATCCCATTTTGACCTTGGGACTCTTGGCCATACTCAGTTCAGATGTTCCTGTATGCTAGCCAGCTACTTGGTTATGATGTTCCATGTATGCCCTGCCTGCTAGCATCTTGAATCCTGCTGTTACGTGCTTGATTGTCTCAGGGGCATCTCTGGACCTGGGGTCTTGCCTGGTGTGGTAGACCCCAGCCTCTATGGATCCTACGCTTAGAGCTTGTTCCTGTGCTGCCATGATTAGTACCTCTGTGCTATCCTTTAACACAGCTTTGTCCAGCCATTGGTAGGATTTTGATATCAGCCACTTCTTCTATCTGCTGGTGGTACATGCCATGCAGGGATGATGGTTCCTGTTCTTGCTCCTCTTCTTTCTCAGGTTTCTGCTGCCTGAGGTACTCACTAAGCACATGATCCTTTGTGGACATCTTCCTGATGTATTCATGGATCTTTCTCGGTCTCCTTCCTTCTGCTTAGCGTACAGTCTCAGAGTGCTGAGTGGGTGAAATCAAAGTGTTTCACAAATCCTACTGATACTACATATCTCTAAGGTGGCAAAGTATGTGAAACATTATTTCGTGTGAGTGCCTTGTTCATTACAACTGGAACTAAACATTTCTAGTAAAAGGCGATTGGTCCTGTACATTCCCATTCCACTGAATAGGAATGTCACAAGTAGCTTATTCAGATAATCAAATACAGATTAGTCCTCCTGCTTCATCTGGCAAGTTTCACGACTGTCAATGGAAAAGGTTCCTTAGTGAGTACATTGTTATCAAATGGAACACAGAAACCATGTCAAAGACAAACAAATCCAAGATGTATGTGATTGAGACTCAGACAGCATTGTATCTGTGAAGAAATCAAGAAGATATCCAATATTGAAGTGGAATAACAGAAAGTCAATAACATGCTGTACACCCGTTTCCTTCTGTTCCATCCTTCCTCACTCTTCTGCTCTCCCTGCTTCTTTTTCTCCGGTCTTATCCCTTCGCCGTGCTGTCCACCCACTTACATTTAAATGTGGACAATATGACAAGAAGGGAAATGAGGAGAATGAATGGGGACACGGTGAAAGCAGGAATCTGCAATTGATGCTTGTATGCTTGAAAGAAGCCATTTCCAAGCAGATGATTCTTGTAGCATATGTCCTATAAGGTGACTGTGAAATATAAATTACTTGAAGCTCAGCAGTTCCTCAGGATGAAGAATGCGTATGATTTTTTGTTTGCTCAAACAGCAGATTTTAACTGGTGCAACATGTTTATCACTGAATGATTCAAAGCACTAAAATCAAATCTTTTCATACGTGTTCTTTGATGACAAATGAAGCCGGTGACCACCCCACAGATCCGTTAAACAGGTTTAAACCTACTACAAAAAAAACCTGGTTTGATCTCCACAGCTCATCTTCTCCTTTAACAACTCTGTGTGTGTGTGTGTGTGTGTGTGTGTGTGTGTGTTGGGGGGGGGGGGGTGCTGCCCCAGGTGAAGGACTTGACGTGATGGTGATGGGAGAAGGGAGCGAGACATTGATAGACAGATTGGGGCTGTGTCTGCAGTGACGTGGGCACTGTACCAGTCTGTTGTGGCAAAGAGGGAGCTGAGCGTGAAAGTAAAGCTGTCAATTTACCAGTCAGTCTACTTCCCTACCCTCACCCTCACCCTCACCCTCACCTATGGTCACAAGCTTTGGGTAGTGGGAGAAAGAGGTCTGGGCGTCTGTGCTGCCCCTGCAATCTGACTCCGTATAAATGGAAGAAAATGGATTAATTTTATCTCTTAGTAACCTGCTGCTGATAAGAGTAGATGTTACAATTAGGCAATGAAAACAGGTCAAACAGGTATAGTAAAAAACAACCCAGCATTTAATCAACATTCTCAAAAACAATTGTGAAAATCTTTTTGCAAAGACTTAAAAGTGCTATTTTCCTTCATATGCAGTTTTTCAGTCCTTTTTTCTTGATCACTGGAGCAATCTGGTCTGTTTTAGGCTTAAACAAGTGCATTAAAGTCAGGTGATCATCACTGAGAGAGGATCTGCATCTGGATTTGTTAAACGTCTCCTTATACAGTGAAAAAGTATTTGCCCCATTCTTAATTTCTTCGTTTTTTTGATATTTGTCATGCTTACATGTTTCAGATAATCAAACAAATGTTAAAAATGCCGTTTTTAAAACGTTAATTTCATTTATTATGGGGGAAAAAAACATTCCTGGTCCTATGTGACAAAGTAATTGCATCCTAAACCTAATACCTGGCCGTGCCACCCTTGGCAGCAATCAAGCCTTTGCGATGACTCACAACAGGTCTTTCACGTCGCTGTGGAGGAATTTTGGCCCGCTCTCCTTTGCAGAATTCAGCCACGCTGGAGGGTTTTCTAGCATAAAGAGCCTGTTTAAGGTCATGCATCTCAATCTGAAAGTCCAGACTTTGACTAGGTCCCTCCGGATCCACCTTCTTCTTCTTTTTGGAGCCATTCAGAGGTGAACTTGCTGCTATGTTGGATGTGGATCATTGTCCTGCTGCATAACCTGAATGCACTTGAGCTTCAGGACACAAACTGTTGGCTGGACATTCTCCTTTGGGATTTTCAGACACAGAGCAACCTTCACGGTTCCATCAGTTATGGCGAGTTATCCAGGTACTGAAGCAGCAAAGCAGGCTCAGACCAACACACCAACACACTACTGCCACCGTGTTTGACTGTTGGTATGATGGTCTTTTTATGAAATCTGTGTTAATTTTAGGGCAAACGTAACGGGACTCAAACCTTCCAAAAAGTTCAGCTTTTGTCTTTTCCCAGAAGTCTCGGGGATCATCCAGATGTTTATTGGCATATGGATGACGAGCCTTTGTGTTCTTTTTGGTGCTTCTCATCCTGGAACTCTCCCATGGAGGCCATTTTTGCCCAGTCTCTGTCTTATTGTTGAAGTGAGGCCTGCAGTTCTTCAGATGTTGTTCTGTGTCCTTTTGTGACCTCCTGATGAGTCTTGAAGTAATGTTGGCAGGCTGGCCACTCCTGGGACGGTTCACCACTGTTCCAAGTTTGCTTCATTTGTGGATAACTGCTCTCACTGTCATTCACTGGCATCCCAAAGCCTTAGAAATGGCTTTGTAAGCCCTTCCAGACTGATAGATGTTTCTCAGCTGTTTCAGAGTCCACCAAAACACTCTTTGATAAACTCCCCATCAGAGAATGGATTACTGTTTCTGATTTTGTGGAAAATCACAAAACTTGTCTTGACTGCTCCATCCCTGGATGCTTAAGCTTGGTAAAACTTCCTTGTTTCATTTGCAGCTTTGCTAGCAAATGTTCAGATGTCCGCACAAAATATTTCTCTCCCTGTCTCGTGAAAAACTCTACATTCTGCATCAATCTGTCTTTTTTTTAATGAGCTGACATCTTTCAGGGCTGGTAAACTCAATTCTTTCATAAATGTCTGTTCCGGCACATTTACAGTGAAGCCGTGTTCACTTGCACACGCATCTGCAACATGTTGCACTATGATTTCCCACCAAATCCCAAAAAACAGTAAGCCATTCCCTGGTGGGCAGTTTATCAAAGAGTGTTTGGGACAAACTGCATGTATACTTACTTCCCTCGGAATCTGAATTTCCCATTGACCTCACTCAGGCCGAACAGGGACAACCAACGGGCCGGATGTGGTCCACAGGCCGTACAGTGCACCACCAGCTGGATGTTCTGTATTGGGTAAAAGTAAGGCTGCTTCCCGATGGCCAGTCTGTGCCTCCAGACATTAAACAGTTTTCTTCTATTGTGACACATAACCAAAGTCCTTCTGACCTGATCAGTGTACATTATATGTATATATAATTTGAAACTAATTAGAAAAATGCAATATCAAATTATGAGCCCACGAGAGACCCAAATTCTAAGGCCAGAATGTTAATCAAATCATTTGATTGAATTGAATACATTAACACATAAAATTAAAATCCATCCACTACATTAATTCTGCATCTATAAGGGATTTTCTTTAGGGCTGCAGCTACATGCAGCAGGCACACTTCTTTTGTTTGTCACTGACCCATGGACTCACAATCCCCATGTGTGGGAACAGTGTAACAGTAGATCAAAGCTGTAGAGCCATGCACTGTCATTAAGGCTTCTTAGCTCACATAGCAGCAGACATAATGCCTAGCTACATTTAAACAGCCACTCACACTGACTCTGTCTCTCAGTCGTCTGATGTTGAAGCAGCTTGTTCATTTCTTCCAAATCCCAGCTCTTAATCCTTTGTGTCATATAGGAAGCAAGCTAATATTTCATGCACTGGGGGGGGGGGGGTTGTTGTTGTTGTATGGGATGAGTCAGCAGGGGGATTATGTAGCCATGCATTTATCAGATCTATGATAGATGGAAAATACCATGCAAAAAGGAAAGATTGATTTCTGTGTAGATTTACAGTGAATCTTATCAGTGGATTATCCATTCTCATGTATCTTTGTTAACTTGGTACTGCATTGGCATGCATAGCTGTGTACTGTTATTAGTGGGCGGAGTCAGAAATATGTTGAACAGCTGGTAACTGAACTGTAGGCCACACTGGCCCACAGTGGTGCTGTTGTTGGTCCTTTGCCCACGAGTTAAACCTTCTTCCTTACTTTTTCTTCTTCATGTTGATCTTTTATTGTTCTGTTTGCAGCACACTGAGTGGCCGCCTATTGCATCATACCATCATAGCAACATTGATGGTTCCTGATTGTGCAATGTTTAGATTTTGATGTATTTAGTCACGGTTTTCACTTTTCGGTATTTTGGGCTCATGTTCCATGTTTTGGCCGTTAGCTGCACAGTAATTTTCCAGTGTTTGCGATAAATAAATGTTATTGTTATGACACGTAGTCGTTGCTGTCGGGATACATGCTGTTGGCTCTTTGGAGGACCGCACACAAATGTGTCATCATAGCCACTGTTTCTGGTGGACGGCATGGTAGTGCAGTTAACTATGTTGTTTCACAGCACGAAGGTTCCTGGTTCAATTCCTGGCTGAGGCCTTTCTGAGTTTGCATGTTCTTCCTGAGCCCGAGTGGGTTTCCTCCAGGTGCCCTGGCTTCTTCCAGCAGTCCAAAGACATGGACACAAGGTTAGCTGGTGGTGTAGAAGCGTATGGAATAAAGTCCTGCATGACTGCATAGTTAAAAACCCTCTGAGAGGTCAGTAAGACTAGACAAGCATTCTCTAAATGTGCAGCCAAAGACTGAAACAAATGGACACCAGTGCTGGAAAAATGTCTCACATCATGAGGTAATATCAGACTCTAAAAAGCTCTTCATCATTCACAGTTTTCTTAAAATAAGTTACTTGCCTTTTAGGTTCATTGTCATTTTATTTTGTATTTCTTACTTTTTCATCACAATATATTTATTGTGTATTTCATCACAACAAAACCCAGCCCATCAGACGCCGATCTGAACGCTGTCCGACTCACAAACGTGTCTCCAAATACTGAATCACTGAGATAACACACTGTCCATGCCCATAATTTTCCTTTGACCTTTACCTTGAGGTCAAGGTTGCCAAAAATCAAACTCATCCAAGATTTTAGTTCTCGAGTTATCATAAAACGTTGGCCTCTGACCTCTGACCTTGACCAAATTATG
>JAVDPK010000761.1:330343-344226 GCA_034780415.1 Cichlasoma orientale
CTCAACCCTGGGCAGTCAGGATTTAGGAGGGTTAATAAATTTGGCCAGATTTCTAGAAATGAGAGCCGCTCCATCCACAGTGGGATGGATCATTAGTTATTATTAATCTCTTCCACAGTGTGTCTTTTGTCCTGTTTCTCCCCTCAAGCCCAACCGGTCTCAGCAGATCACTGCCCCTCCCTGAGCCTGGTTCTGCTGAAGGTTCCTTCCTGTTAAAAGGGAGTTTTTCCTTCCCACTGTCACCAAGTGCTTGATCATAGTGGGTCGTTTGATTGTTGGGTTTTCTCTGTAATTATTGCTACCTTACAATGTAGAGTGCCTCAAGGAAACACATGGTTGTGATTTGGCGCTATATAAATAAAATTGAATTAACTGAATCCACAGCCAGTTTAGAATCACCAGTGGGAGGAAACCCACGCATGCACAGGCAGAACGCGCGAGGAAAGGCCAGGGCTTATTAGCAGCGGATCATGAAGATGTAAATGACAGATCATCACTACTGAAAACTTAGTAAAAATAGTTAACCCAGACATCCCTATCCAAAGTGGAAACAGTTTCCTCAGCTGTCCTACATGCACTTTGGACAAAGCATAAATCTTGGTGAGCTTTCTCTCCCATCCCCCTATTGTATTTAAATAATTGATCAAACCCTCCTGTGCCCACTGGGCCTGCTGCTCAGTCAATCCAATTATCCAGATTGGAGGCTCCCCCCTGCTGCCCTCAGCTGTTGGAACAAAATTAAGTAGCAGGCTTAGTGAGTCAACAGAATGGATAGAAAACCCTCCAAAAGTCGAGTCCTGCTCACGCAGGCTTAATTAAGTCTCTGT
The DNA here is from genome assembly GCA_034780415.1 of Cichlasoma orientale. NCBI lineage: Eukaryota > Metazoa > Chordata > Actinopteri > Cichliformes > Cichlidae > Cichlasoma > Cichlasoma orientale. The sequence goes on from JAVDPK010000761.1 coordinate 331,171, forward strand.
CTCGACTTGCTTTGGTTGGTCCACTCTTGTTCTTCCATCTGCTGAATAAAAAGTTAAGAAAATGGATGGATAAAAATTTCTCTCTGTGCCCATTTCTCAAGTCAGAGTTTAAAGTTAGACTCAGTTTGTCAAACTTGTAACAGGGCCTGGTCTATAGCAATGTAGAGCATCAAAATAATGTCCATATGAATGCTATAAGTTTTATTGTTTAATGTGTTACTTTGCAGGGGAGCTGCAAATTTTAAGAACTCCAGGTCAGCTGGTGAATCTGGTGGCTGATTCTCCAAATGTCATTGGTTGGAAAATGGACAGCGTTGGTTTCATAAAGAGAAAGTAGATGCCTTCCTTTATACTCCCTTGACCTTTGGCAGCTTCTCTGTGAAGGTCAGCCATTACATTGGTGCCCTTGCCATCAGTGTCACATCATCTGCTGAGAACCTTGATTTTATTTTTGACCAGCCTTTAAAATTTGAATCTGACAGCTTAAAGTTCATCCAGTTTCTTTCATCTAAGAAACGTTGCAAAAACCTTTTCTGTTATCCAGCAACATGGAGCGTTTAGTAATTCCACTTTAATTTTCTCCCACCGCCTGGTTTTTGTTAGCAGACAGGCTTCTTCTGGTGAAATCCATGTTAAAATGTTATTAATAACATAATAAAGCCCTCCATGGCTCCTGCATATATACCCGAGCCAATGAGACCTTGTAGCTGCAGTCAGCTGTTTGGGCTCTCTTAACTGTTCTTCTTTTAAAACCAGAGGTGACCACATGTTTGAGGTGAGCACACATTTTAGGTTAACTGTGAATGTGAATACAGTTCACAGAGTTTGTGGTTTGTGTGGTCCTTTTAAAAATTGCTGCTATTGCTCCATGCACATATCCCCTGACTTACGCTCTCAGTATTTATCACATACCATTCTTCCTGTTCTAAAAATGACGGTAAATATAATAAGAAAAGTAGAAAGTAAAGTAAATCCCTAGATCATCAGTGATTCACACACATCAGTCAGATGTTCACAAAGACATGTTGACTTGTTGATCCAGGTTCCTTCTCTGTTTCTGCTCTTCCCTGGATTCTCTGAAGGCCACGTTTCCTTCCTCAGAGCAGCACAGTAATTGTAGAGAGCCCTGTGGCTTTTGAGGAGTAACTGCATATCCTTTGGTCCATCTGGGCCCGGGCCAGCTAAAGGGAGGCTCTGGCTTCACGCACAGCTTCAGATGAGACATGCCTTCCAAAAAAGAACCGACTGCATCCCAAGCTTAAGATTATTACCACAGTACAGAGTCAAAGCGTTCTCGTAAACTTTTCTCATGCTTATAGCTGCTTCCCACTTCATGCTTATTGCTCAGAATGTACTTGCTCATTTCATCCTAAAACAACAGCTGTTTTATACATTGTCCATATAAACCCTGTAATGAGCTCCTGGAGTGTGTGCGTGTAGAAAGGCATCCGGCTCGGTGGAAAAAGGAAATGCTATTCAGCGGTGACCTCAGTGTTAGAAGCTCTTGTTGAATGTGAAACATGTGAAGGATTTCAGGTATGTGCATACTTCAGGCTCCTAATCAGACTGCATGCCTATGGTGAGCAATCTGTGCCGGTTTATTTTGCAAGGCTGCTCACACCTTCACTGGTATCTTTATTAAAATAATAAAGTGAGCTGCTGGTTGGGATGTTTTGGTTTGCGACCAGCCAAGGGGGGGGGGGGGGCAGTTGTAGCACTGTCGCCTCCAGCAAAGACGGTTCCTGGTTCAGCCCTTGAGGCCTTTTTGTGTGGCGTTTGCATGTTCTCCCGGTGCCTGTGTGGGGTTCCTCCATGAACTCCAGCTTCCTCTCACAGTCTGATGAAATCCATGCTGGGTTATCTGAGGATCCTAAATTAGCTGAACACATGGGTGCAGTAGATTAAGTGCTGAGTTACTCTCAGGGGAGCCGAGAGCCTGAGCATCACGGTAAGCTCTTAATGAAATATTGTTGCTGCGTTTTGTGTGTATGATAAGCAGAGGTAAAGCTGATCCATCTTTGAGCATGTTTTTGTACATGTGACAGAAACAGATAAAACAGCTCTCCTGCTCTCTGTGGTTTTGTTCCCTGCAGCCATCTGTCACTGTACACAACGAGTGAACTGACGTCAAAGTGCTGACCCAGCCCGCATCTCCACGCCCACCTGTCAGGTCTGCACAGGTGTCAAAAACAGGCTTGTCTGGATATCTAACACCTTCCCTTCAGGCCATGAAACCATCACAAACACACTGAGCTTCAGTTACTGTTTAGTGGTTAGGCTGACGCACCAAAATAAATATTTTATGTATTCATGGACTTTGAAATAAAAACATTTTAATTCTTACTGGGGTGTGGCTTAGGAGGTAGAGCAGATCATCTACTAACTGAAAGGTTGGTGGTTTGATTCCTGGCTGCTCCAGTCTGCATGCCAAGGTGTCCTTGGGCAAGATCCTGAACCCTGAGCTGCTCCCTGAAGAAACTGTCAGAGTGAATGCGTGAATGTTGGACAGTAGAAGGAAGGGCTTGTATGAAGTTAACATCTACAGACCTCTCCTGCTCACCTTCTACCAGACTGTGGTGCACTGTTCCTGTGTGTGTGTGTGTGTGTGTGTGTGTCACTCTTGAGATAGGAACAGACTGAACAAACTCATAAAGAGGGCAAGTGCCACATGCTTTTTTTTATACCAGTTAAAATATGATCTGTCACATTCGAGACTACCTGCAGGTGGCGCACAGATGATCTAAAGTAGAGGGAATTACAGCAGTCCAGACAGGAAGTGATAAAAGCATCAGTAACTTTTTCCAGGTCCTGTTGTGGGAGATAAGGTTTTTACCTTAGCAGTGACTCTGAGCTGATAAAAACTGCTTTTAATAACAGCACTTATTTGCTTCTCCATTTTAAAACAGCTATCAAAAATAACACCCAGATTTTTCACAGCAGCACGACAGCCAAATGACTCTTAGTGCCAGAGGAGCTGCTGGAGGGGTCAAAGTTTCCAAAACATATAACCTCAGTTTTACTTTCGTTATGATTAATGAAATTGTTTCTCATCCAGGACTTAATGTCACTGAGACAGTTCAGCAGAGGCTCCCATGGATCTCTGCTGTTCAGTTTGATGGGCATGTACACCTGGATGTCATCAGCAAAACAGTGGAAAGAAATATTGTGGTTCCTAAAATTAGACCCTAGAGGCAGCATATACAATGAGAAAAGAATTGGGCCCAGAATGGACCCTTGAGGCGCTCCACAAGAAAGATGTGCTGCTGTAGAAAAACCGTCTCCTAGATGGACAGAGAAACTTCTATCAGTAAGATATGACCTGAACCGAGTCAGAACTGTGGCTTTGATTCTGGCTTCATCTTTTAGGCGGGATAGAAGGATCTCGTGGTCCACAGTGTCACAGGCAGCTGACGGGTCTAAAACTGTGGGGCTACCAGAGTCAGCAGTTAAAAGCAGATGGTTAAAACCTGTTCAAAGCCCCGTCTCTGTGCTGTGATCTAAAACCGGACTGAAACTTCTCCCACAGTCCAGGTCCACTTAAAAATGCCTGAAGCTGCTTAAAAACAACTTTTTCAAGAACCTTGGATAAAAACGGTCATTTAGATATCGGTCCTGCCTTATATGATGTTAGCCCTTTGAAACTTCTTAAGGTGCCATTTTTCTACATGATACCAAAACCTTAGAAGCTCGTCCTTTAAGTCTTTTAAGTTGCAAGGTGTGTGGTGCTATTCAGACTTCCATCACTCACTTGGTTCATGGGTAGTCGCTACTTTAACCGTAGTAATGGTGTTCCTTAAGTCTCACCATTTCAAAGATGGTGGATCATTTGGAGGCACAGTGGTGAAGTGGTCAGCATCGTTACCTCACAGATCTGAGATTGTGTGAGGGAGTTTGCATGCTCTGTTATATGCACTGTGCTGTATGATAAAGCTCAGTGTGGCTGAGAACGTAAAGTTCTTTGCAGTGGTCTGTAAGACTTAGAAATGCCAGTTCTGCTTCAGCTCACACAAGAATTTTAATATGACCACATCTCAGTTATAGAAATATGTACAGCATAAGTTATTGAACACAAGAAAGCTGCACCTTCAGAGCACCTTGAGGTGACTTTTGTGATTTGGCTATATAAATAAAACTGAATTGAAGTCAGTGGTTTGAAACATGGAGGGGGTGGATGGGTCAGCTACTAATCGGAAGGTGTAGATAAAAGCACTGAATGAATGTGTGTGTGTGTGTGTGTGTGTGATTGGGTAAATGACACTTAGAAAGTGCTTTGAGTGCTCAAATTGAGTAGAAAGGCACTGTTTAAGTAGCAGTTCATTTACCATTAACCTTCTACAACCACTGCTTCAACCCACGAGCAATGAGTGGAAAGGTCTGCACATTTCTGCGAGAGCTGAAGCTAACGACCTCGTCTCTGTTTACCAGCAGTCTGGAAAAAGATGGTCAGACTTTTACACAGTCAGCATTTCTCATGTGAGAAACAGCTGTTAAGGTCTCTGGGTGATGATGTAATGACGAAAACAGTAGAATAAATTTGATCTTTATGTGTGCGCCTGTGCTCACAGATTTGATTGTTCTGCCAGGCACTGATGATTTGTTTTCCTGCTGTTAGCCCTGTAGCAATGTCTACAACCTACACGTGTGTGTGCATGTTGAGAAGTGTCTGTGTCTGTGTGTGTGAACTTGGACAAAAAGTATTGCACACTGACAAGTCATCACACTGAGATATCATATTACATGTCAATATGTTTGTCTTCCTTTGTACTTGCAAGCAGAATTTTATTTGCCTGCCTGCCTGTGTGTGTGTGTGTGTGTGTGTGTGTGTGTGTGTGTGTGTGTCATGGTGATAATGACAGATCAGTTTTTTGGGAAAAGATGACTCAGATGGACTGAGCATAACAAAACAAAGTCAAAACAAAACAAAACATGGAGAAAGCGAAAGAGAAATCAGAAATAGAACCACGGTGTGTCTCCCTGCAGGGGTGCCTGTGGAGAAGGTTGCTGGTTTGACCCCTGGCTGCTTATCCGTGGGAAAGATACTGAACCCTGAGGTGCTCCTGATGCATTCAGTGGTGGAACGTTAGATATTAAGCGCTTGTGTGAATGAGACATGTTGTATAAAGTGCTTTGTTTGCTCGTGTTGAGTAGAAAAGTGCTATACAAGAACCAGTCCGTCTCATTATGTCACAGTTATGTATAAGTGTGTGTGTGTTGCAAAGGGTGATCCGCTGAGTTCGGTCAGTTCACATTGTTTACTCGGATAACTGTAACTTAATGAGAGAACAGACTGTAAATATGTCAAAGGTTAATCTACACATTCATGTTGTGAGAAAAGAAAACTGGAAACAAAGCAAAACGTGATTCATATTTTCAGTTCAGTTTATTCACTCAATTGCATCAGACACTCTGTTACAACACTTACTATACATGAGTGAAAAGGGAGCAGGAAGAAGAAAAACATTGTTGTAAAGACCTGCCCCTTTCTCAATAATTCCAAAAGAAATTTACATGGCCGTAAACCTTGACTCAATAATATAAGTTGCAAACAATTATCATTCTCTTCATTACTCACTTAAAACTGGATACGATTTAATATTTTTTTCCTTATAAAGCCTTTTGAATTGATTTATTGTAGAAGATTTTTTTAGTTCATCATCCAAATTGTTCCATAATTTTACTCCATGAACAGAAATGCACATTTGTTTTAAAGTAGTACGCACGGATTTACTTATAGAATTATACTGTTATTTCTATCACTTCAATTTAAAACAAAAAACTTTTGTAAATTAATTGGCAATAGCCTCTTTCTGGCTTTAAACATAATTAATAGCATCTTTAAATTAGCCAAGTCTCTTAGTTTTAAAATATATAAAACTATCAAGCCGCTGTTTGTGACACAAAAGAAAGCTATAAGAGTTTTGCACAATGTGAATGCTAGAGAACATACTGATAAATTGTTTATTCAATCAAATGTGTTGCCCCACACCTCTATACAGTAAGTCAGATATGAATGACAAATGAATAATATAATGTCCGAAGTGTTGACAATTCTAAAATGTTTTTTACTTTATGTAGAAGTCCAATACTTTTACATAGTTTTTGTTTTATGTATTTTAAATGAGATTTCCAATTAAGTTTATGATCCAGAACAACCCCTAAAAATTTAACTTCATTTACTAGTTCCACTAGATTGTCATCTATAGTCATAGTATTAGAATCATCTATTGTTCTGTTACTAAAAATCATAAATTTTGTTTTTTTCCAGCTTATCGATAGTTTATTGTAATTAAACCACTGATTAAGTTTAGACATCTCAAAAACCATATGGTCCATGATTTTTTTTAATTCATTCCCAGAACAAAATTAATTTGTGTCATCTGCGAACAGAATGATCTGTAACAATTTAGACACCTCACAAATGTCATTAATATACAAAATAAAAAGCTTTGGTCCTAACACTGAACCTTGGGGGACTCCACATTTTATTTCTTAAAATGATTTTTATAATCATGTAATTTGGAAAGTAATAATGTGTGGTCAATGGTATCAAATGCTTTTCTTAAGTCGATAAACATCCCCACTGTGTATTGTTTCCTTTCTATTGCTGCTGTAATTTCTTCATTTAATTCTAATAATGCAAGGGATGTTGATTTATTTGACCTGAACCCATACTGACTCTCACTCAGCAAATTATTTTTTTTTGATGTAGTTATCTAATTTCTGAACAAACCATTTTTCAAACACTTTGGAAAATTGGGAGAGCACAGAAATCGGTCTATAATTATCAAAGCTATGTCTATCACCATTTTTAAATTTGCCACTTTGGACAGACAAATTACAAATATAAGTAAACAGTTTGATTATGCATTCAATGGTTTTTTTTAAATAATCGTCATGTCAATACCATCACTATCAACAGATGTTTTAGTTTTACGTTTTACGTTTCCTATAGTTAGAATTTCATTTTCACTTGTATCTTCTAGAAATATTGACTGTAAAATTCTACTGCCCTACTGCACATTTCCACCTCTTTTATCATTCGTCTTAAAGGAAGAAGACAGATCTGGTCCTATATTTACAAAAAAGGAATTAAATTCATTTGCCACCTTATTTTTTTCAGTCAATGTGGTTTCTCCCTTAAAACAAAAATTTTCAGGACAATGAGTATAGTTAGGTCTTACAATACTATTTAATATTTTCCATGTTTTTTCATGTCACCATTAGTCTCTCTCAACTTTAAATTATAGTATTTTTTCTTAGCTTGTCATATTAAAGTTGTTAATTTGTTTTTATATATCTTGTATTTCATGTCTTTAGATTTAATTGGAAATCTAACAAAATCCCTATACAACTTATTCTTCTTCTTACAAGATTTTAACAATCCCTAACATCCAGGGTTTTACAATGCCATTTTTATTTTTTCAACACACTAATATCGGACAGTTCTTATCATATAATGATTTGTATACTTGCAAGAAACTTTCATAAGCCACATTCACATCCTTCACATATACTCCACTCCAGTTTTCTTTAAACAAGTCATTACGAAATTTCATTATTGCTTCTTCTGATCTAATTCTAACACACTTTGTTTTGTCAACTTTCTTTCTTTTTTAAATGTTACTGTGATGTACTATACAGATAGGTAAATGATGACTTATATCACTTACCAGGACCCCACTGTAAACAACCTTTCCAATTTCATTAGTAAAAATATTATCAATTAAAGTAGCACTAATGCTAGTAATTCTGGTTGGTTGAGTAATCACTGGATATAAGGTTCTACTGTACATAATTCAGTTTTTCATCTGTATAATATTTTCAGTTACTAGTTTCATCTAGTAAATTACTATCTGGGTCAATATTATTTTCATGGTCATGCATTTTGTAATATTTAACACCACATCTTCAAAAATTAAATCACTTGACTAAGTGACACATACTAAGTGACAAAAAATCCAGAAAAAGGAAAAGAAAAAGAAAACCAGAAAAAAATCCTCCATTTGTCTCTCTCTTTTCAAAGGAACACTGTTCAGTTGTATGTGCTTCAACTCCATCCGCGATTTCATAACCTGAGGCTCTCCTTCTTTGGATAGAGGCCGTCTCACATCCTGCATTCTGCAGTAGTAACTCCAAATTCATTTCGTTCTCTGGAATATCCATGTTGACTCCGAACTCACGTAATCCCACTGCAGCGGCTTGGGGGTCATTATACACCAGGCCTATTCATTTACTTTTTCTTCTGGGCCAGATTTGCAAATTTTTAGATGCCACTGGGCCGAAAACCCAGACTATTTCTTGAGACTTAACTCTAAATATTGTACCACTTGAACTAAATCATAAAAAATAAATAAAGGAATTCACAATAAAGGCTTTATACTGCATCATTTATTGATGAGCAAAATAATTCAAGTGCTTTGCAATAACATACATACGTATGGTATTGTATGGTATAGTTTGTATGGTATATATGGAATGTATGGTATGTATGTGTGGTATGTATGTATGGTATTGTATGGTATGTTTGGTATGTTATGTATGGTATGATATGTCTGGTATGGTATGGTATGTATGTTATTTTATATATATATATAAACATATATATAAATATACATTTGAATTTTTATACAATCAAACTGTCTTACAAAATATTTATAAAACATAAATATAAAAATAAAGATATAAATATAAACATAAGAATATTTTTTAAATAAAATGTAAAAATATTTATAAAATGTAAATATAAATAAAGATATATAAGTTATATATAACTATAAATATAAGAATATACATTTATATTTTATTTTAAAAACATAAAAATTTATATAAAATATGAAAATAAAAATATTTTGTAAAAGAAATTAATAAAAAATACATAAATCTAAAGTTTTATTTATATATATATATATATATGTAAACACAAGTATATATATTTATATTTTTATAAAATATATACATATATAAATATATATTAATATTTTTATTATTTTATTTCTTTATATTTCTTTATATTTACATTTTATATTTTATAAATATTTTTTACATTTTAATAAAAAAATATACTTGTGTTTATATTTATATATATATTTATTTTTATGTTTATTTTTATACTTTATAAATATATATTTATATATATTTATATTTTTAAACTATTTTATATATAAAAAAGTTTTTATATATTATATATATATATAGATATAAAATATAAAATGTAAATATAAATAAATATAAAGAATATATATATTTATATTTTATTTTAAAAACATGAAATTATTATCAAATATGAAAAGAAAAATATTTAATAAAAAATATATATAAATCAAAAAATGTTATATATATATATAAATAAAATATATACATATATAAATATATATTAATTTTTTAAAATATAAATATTTTATAAAAGATACAAAAAATTTACAAAATATAGGTATATAAATATAAATTTATATTTTTATAAAATAAATTTTTTTTAAATGTATAAAAATTTTTTAAAATATTAATACATAAGCATATATATAAATGAACATTTGAATTTTTATAAAATAAAGCTATCTTACAAAATATTTATAAAATATAAAAAGAAACAAAAATAAAGATATAAATATAAACAGAAGTATATTATATATATATTTTATAAAAAATCTAAATCTGTAGGCAGCACGGTTCTGTGGTGGTTAGCACCGCTGCCTCACAGTTAGAATACTACCTTGGCCCAAGTCTTTCTTTCCCTCTCTCTGTGTGCAATTGGAATGTTCTCCCCGTGTGTGCTTGGGGATTCTCCTGTGCTAGCCCTGCAACACTCTGGTGACCTGTACCTATAAGAATTTATGTTTAATTAAAAATATTAATATTTTATAAAATAAATAAAAATATTTATAAAAAATAAATGCAAGTATGGTATTGTATGGTAGATATGTATGGTATTGCATGGTAGGTATATTTGGTATGGTATGTATGCATATATGGTATGTATGGTATGCATGGTATTGTACGTATGGTTTGTATGGTAGTTATGTATGTATGGTATTGTATGTACAGTATGTATGTATGTAAATAATAAAGGATATAGTGTATATGAAATGTATGGTATGTATGGTATCTTTGGCATTTATGTATGGTATGGTATGTATTTCACAAAATAAATAAAATATTCATATTAAAAATTATATATATATTTATAAAAAAAACTACATTTATAAATATATATAAAAATGTATAAAATATAAATATTTTATAAAACATAAAATATTTTTAAAATATTAATCTATAAACATATATAGAAATATACATTTCAATTTTTATAAAATTAAACTGTCTCACAAAATATTTATAAAATAAACACTAAAATAAAGATATAAATATAAACAGAAGTATATTATATAGATATTTTATAAAAAATAGAAGTCTTTAGGCAGCACGATGGTTAAGCACTGCTATCTCACAATTAAAATACCATCTGGAGAGTCTGGGTTCAATTCCACCTTGGCCCAAGTCTTTCTCCCTCCCTGTGTGCAATTGGAATGTGGGGATTCTCCTGTGCTGGCCCTGCAACAGGCTGGTGATATGTACGTATAAGAATTTATGTTTAATTAAAAATATTAATATTTTATAAAAATTTTAAATATTTCTTTAAAAAAATATATGTGTATGGTAAGTATGGTATTGTATGGTAGATATGTATGGTATTGTATGGTAGGTATGGTTTGGTACGGTATGTATGCATATATGATATGTATGGTACGGTATTGTATGTATGGTAGTTATGTATGTATGGTATTGTATGTACGGTATGAATGCATATATGGTATGTATGGTATTGTACGGTAGGTATGGTATGGTATTGTATGTACGGTATGGTTTGGTACGGTATGTATGCATAAATGGTATGTATGGTATTGTATGAATGGTATGTATGGTAGTTATGTATGTATGGTATTGTATGTACGGTATGTGTGTACGTAAATAATGTAGGGTATGGTATATATGAAATGTATGGTATGTATGGTATGTTTGGCATTTATGTATGGTATGGTATGGTATGGTATGGTATGATATGTATGTATGGAATGTATGGTATATATGTATGGTATTGTATGTATGGTATGAATGGTATTTATGTTATTGTATATATATAAACATATATAATTTAATTTTTATAAAATAAAACTATCATATATATTTATAGAATTTAAAAATATAAATATTTCATAAATTAAATAAAATATTCATATTAAAATTATATATATATACATTTATAAATATGTATATTTTTCTAAAAAATATAAATATTTTATAAAATATATAAAATATTTTATATATAAAATATATAAAATATTTTTAAAATATTAATCTATAAACATATATATAAATATACATTTCAATTTATGTTTGGCATTTATGTATGGTATGTATTTATGGAATGTATGGTATTGCATGTATGTATGGTATGTATGGTATTGTATGTATGTTATGTATGTTATTGTATATATATAAACATATATAATTTAATTTTTATAAAATAAAACTATCTTATATATATATTTATAGAATTTAAAAATCTAAATATTTCATAAAAAAATGAAATATTCATATTAAAAATTATAAATATATAATAAATTATATATATATAATATACATTTATAAATATGTATACATTTTTTAAATAAATATAAATATTTTTTAAAACATATAAAATATTTTTAAAATATTAATCTATAGACATATATATAAATATACATTTCAATTTTTATAAAATTTAACTCTCTCACAAAATATTTATAAAATATAAAAAGAAACACCAAAATAAAGAAATAAAAATAAACAGAAGTATATTATATATATATTTTGTAAAAAATAAAAATCTTTACACAGTGGTGCGGTGGTTAAGCACTGCTACCTCACAGTTAGAATACCATCTGGAGAGTCTGGGTTCAATTCCACCTTGGCCCAAGCCTTTCTACCTCCCTGTGTGTAATTGGAATGTTCTCCCTGTGTCTGCTTGGGGGTTCTCCTGTGCTGACCCTGCAACAGGCTTGTGACCTGTACCTAAGAATTTATGTTTAAAAAATAAAAAAATAGATGTATGTATGTCTGGTATGGTAGGTATTGTTTGCTACGGTATGGTATGCATGGTATGGTAATTATGTATGTATGGTATTGTGTGTACGGTATGTATATACGTAAATAATGTAGTGTATGGTATATATGAAATGTATGGTATGTATGGAAAGTATGGTATATATGTATGGTATTGTACGTATGTATGGTATTGTATGGTATGTATGTATGGTATGTATGGTATGTATGTTAGTGCATATATATGATCATATATACATTTGAATTTTTATAAAATAAAACTCTCATACAAAAATTTATAAAATATGAATCTAAATATTTTATAAAATATAGAAGTATGATTATACATATTTTTAAAATAAATAAAATATTCATTAAATATAAATATTTAAAAATATATAACAATATTTATAAAATATAAGTATATAAATATATATTTTTATAAAATAAAAATATTTTGTAAATATATAAAATATTTAAATATATTAATATATAAATATATTTGTAAATACACATTTGAATTTTTAAAAAATAAAACTATCTTACAAAATATTTGTAAAATATAAAAATAAAATATAAATATGTTTATTACAATTTTTAATTTATATTTATATATGTATACATTTTATAATAAAAAATATATAAAATTTTAAATATGTATTTTATTATAAATATTTATTTATTTTATAAAATATTTATAGTTTTTTATTTTTATATTTTGTAAATATTTTTGTTATATGGATTTATTTTATGAAAAATCAAATGTGTATTTATATGTATGTTTATATATACATACTTACATAATACCATCCATACCATACCATACATTCCATACATAACCTAGAATACCATATATACCATACCAGACATACCATACAATACCATACATACCATATATACTATACCATACCATACCATACCAATTTATTTATAAAGCACCTTAAAACAACAACAGAGCTGGCCAAAGTGCTGTACAAC
>JAVDPK010000761.1:393977-405879 GCA_034780415.1 Cichlasoma orientale
ATAACATTTTATTAGAGAGATTAGAGCATGCCATAGGTATTAAAGGTACTGCACTGCAGTGGTTTGAATCCTATTTAGCTAACACGAATATGATGAAGTGACTTATTCTCTGACACTGGTAGTTTTTAAACCTAAGAGAAAAATATCAGTGTGTTTTGTCAGCATAGCATGTTTAGTCTGCTGCTACTGGAAAGAAAAACTGCATCTGCATTAGAAAAAAGAAGGATTAGAGAGTGACCATTGAAGAAAACAGAACAGTTCTGCCTTCTTTGTCGCATTGAAAAACAACCTCTTGCTACTATTTCCATTCACTCGTGTTATTTCATTTGAATTTATCTATTTTTTCTCCTTTTCCCTATGCTTGATAGGTACTGAAAACTCGCCTTACATTAAGGAACACAGGACAATACTCAGGTATGTTCGACTGTGCCGGACAGATTCTGAGGACAGAAGGCATACGAGCATTCTACAGGGGATACCTGCCCAATACAATGGGCATCATTCCATATGCTGGCATCGACTTGGCTGTGTATGAGGTACATATGGCTTTGTCTACACTCTCTGTGTATTCATTTATGAATTTTTAAATAATCAAGGATTAAAGAGTGAGTACTCCAGAGCAACAGAATCAGAAGGTTTGTTGATTTCTTAATAAAAATTGGGAATAAAAGTGAATTTTAGGTTTGCTGGATTTGCTAAACACTTTTGGATAATGACATTTCTAAACTTAAAGTTGGAGTCCCCCAACAATGAGTCAAAGGGTTACTTTTAGTGAGTAACCAATGTCTAGGTGGTAGAAAGTGGAGGTTGAAGAGGCGGACTTAATGGAGACCAAAACAGTCCCAAAAAATGTGTGGATACAAACACCACTTGAAATAGGTGATCTTACTCTGTGTCTGCAAACATGTTCATAAGTTCGATCTGCATCCAAGCGATCAAAACAATCCACTAATGAAGCTTTATGACAAGATTTGAAGTCACCGAAGTCACACCGTACTTCAAAAGTGCCGCTGGTCGCGGACTTCCGGCAACAAATACCATAATACCCTTATATGGCTGTGAAGTGCAATTTCTGAGCTTTCAGGAACCATTTGAATTTTTCCGATAGGACAAACTCTCACGGCGTTATGGTAAAAAGCCAGACTCGGCAGTGATACGCTATGTCTTAACCAGCTGTTCGCTGCTAGTAAGATAAGGGAACCAGGCGCTTCAGCGGTAATCGCTCAGCATTAAAGGGTTAATGGGTTATGACTATTGATTGCCGTATAGTACCTGTGGCAGTACTATTAGGGGGGCCGGATGGAAAGCTCTGGCAGGCCAGCTGTGGCCCGTGGGCCACCAGTTGACATTCCCTGTTTTAAGGTATTGCATTCAATGTCCCCATAGCCAGTCTCGATAGCTGGGGATTGATCCGCCAGGGCCTCCATCCTTGGCCACCGCCCGACACACATTGCACCCCACCCCTAAGACACTTCCTGCAGGTGGAGGGCGTACAGGACGGTAGATCCATATCTCCTCTTTGGGCTGCGCCCGGCCGGGCACCACAGGCTGATGCCCGGCCACCAGACAGTCTCCCTCCAGCTCCCTCCACAGGCCTGGCTCCAGGGCGGGGCCTCAGTAACACTATCCCAGGCAGGGTAAGCAGTTCCCTTGGTGTATGTTCCATAGGGGTCATTGGAATCGCTCTTTGTCTGGCCCCTCACCCAGGACCAACTTGCAATGGGAGACTCTACGAGGGGCAAAAGGAGCCAGCTGAGGTGGTTTGGGCATCTGGCTAGGATGGCTCCTGGGTGCCTCTTGTGTGAGGTGTTCTGGGCATGTCCTACTGGGAGGAGGCCACGGGGCAGACCCAGGACATGCTGGAGAGATTATATCTCTCGGCCAGCCTGGGAATGCCTTGGGGTACCCTCGGACGAGCTAGAGGAGGTGGCTGGGAGAGGGAGGTCTGGGCTTCTCAGCATAGGCTGCTGCCTATGATCCTATAATCCATTAGCTGTTAATCAGTTAACTACCTAATCAGGTAACTGTGAACCATCCCTTAGATATGCAGCTAGGCTGTTGGGGGGTTCCCATGATGCACCAAGTATCTCTTGTTCATTTACAGCTTTTCACTCTGAGAATCTGTGGCGAGGAAGAGAGACAGCTTTAAGCAGGACCACAAGCAGTATTGTGGAAATGCGTTTAAGGGAGTGAATGGGCTTACTGGTGGATCAAAGGCCCTTTTTCCACCGACCGGGTGCCGGTGCCAGTATTTGAACCATTCAGCGTTTTTTTCCACCACAAACGCACTCGGTGCTCGGCCGAAAAACAGGTTCAACTCGGGCCCCGCGAGCTAGCTGGTCTGGAACCAAGAACCCATGACGAAAGTGGCAGAAGGGCGTGACTCTGCCATTTCAACATACAGGACTGTGCAATAGTCTTAGGCCGTCCCGCGGCCTAAGACTATTGCACAGTACTGTAAGTCTTTTACCACTATTTCACTGCATGGTGTGTATTACATGAAAATTAGGTTGGGCCCTAAGGCTGAACCTGCTGCTTTTTATCAGTTCATATCACAGATAAAAGGAACCAAAGAGCGTACTTGTTGTCTTGCTCATAGTCGCTGTCTGTTTTTACCTCGGTGCTGCACACAGATGCTGCAGTACTTTTGTTTGGAACATAAAATATGTTCGCAGCACAAGAAAGGGGAGTGTGTTTTCCCACCTTTGTGCCCTTCGGCTTCCGTGTCCAGATGAGGATCCACCTACTCTCGCGCTGGAAATGCAGGCCCATTCTTAAATGTTTTGCTGGTTCATTGAAACCGACACCAGCACTGGCACGCGCACCGGCACCTCAGCGGTGGAAAAGTAGCAGGGGTGCGTTAGCAGGGGTGAGTGCACACTGGCTTGATTTGTGGGGAAGGTAGGTGGAGAATGGAGAGGCAGTGGCTGAGTATGCTGGCTCCTTGGCAAGGCTGAGTAGGTCTATGATTCCAGTAATGTGATTCAGCGGAAAGGAGCAAACTGATTAGCAGGAGCGAGCAAGGTTATGGACAGGCACATGAGAATTATGCAGAAAAGACAAGCTAGATGTTTTACCACTGGTGAGTCATCAACTCAGTCACTCCTAAATACTCCAGACCTCGATTAATAAACCAGCCACAGGTGTGCACCTTGGCAGCAGTTATGAAGGCGGAGACACAACCGCCTGCCCACCGAACCACCTGGAAACAGACATATACACACATACTTACACAGCCTGCCTCGACCCATGACAGGTCCATATCAGGTGTTGAGGAACCGGGGCATACTGATGATAAGTTGGCTACTGGAACAAGGATACAAGAATCTGATATGAGAATCAGCAACTGTTGGAATGCTACTACACATGTAATCCCAGTGAAAGGGGTTACATGAAGAGTTTGGATTCTTCAACACCCAATGTGTGATTGTCCAAATACGGAACCTTGTTCTCGAGTGACAGGAGAAGGGAGCGGGAGATTGACAGACAGATTGGGGCTGCGTCTGCAGTGATGGGCATACAGAACATCACAAACTACAGAGGCTGTGATGTGACAGCAGGAGTGTGTCACTAGCAGAGGAACTTAACCGTTTCTTTGCTCACTTTGAGGCACCACAGGACCTCTCATTTGCTCTTTGAGAAGCTGGTCCGCCAGCACATCAAGGACCCCCCCCCCCCCCCCAGTCCAGTAGGTCAGCAGTTTTTGAAACAACCATGCCGCATTCAATGTCACTTAAATGACCCTTCTTCCCCATTCTGAACTTCAGCAGATCATGAATATATCCGCATGCCTAAATGCATTGAGTTTCTGCCATATGACTGCCTGATTAGATATTTGCATTAATGAGCAGCTGAACAGTGTACCTAACAAAGTGTATGTGTTTCAGTTCATTTCACATGTGTCTTTTACTCCTCCTTCTTATAGTTTTAATTTTCACTGCTCTCCTTTATTAGTTTCTTAAAATGTTTCACTCATCATGCTCATTTAAGACCCTGAAGAATGCCTGGCTCCAGAGGTACTGTGTCAATTCAGCAGACCCAGGAGTTTTGGTCCTGCTGGGGTGTGGTACTGTCTCCAGCACCTGTGGCCAGCTGGCATCATATCCCCTCGCTTTGATCCGGACTCGCATGCAGGCACAGGGTGAGATGTGCTGTAAATTATAGATTTGAGGCACTTTAAATGACCCAAACCACTGGAATGATTTAGCAACAGATCTGATCCATATATGAGCTTCTGTAACTTCCAGTGTTCTCCTTCTTTATTTCAGCTATCACTGAGGGTAAACCCAAGCTGACCATGGTGGGTCAGTTCAAATACATCATATCTCATGAAGGTGTGCCAGGCCTGTACCGAGGCATCACGCCCAACTTCCTCAAAGTAATTCCTGCTGTCAGCATCTCCTATGTGGTGTACGAGCACATGAAGAAGGTCCTTGGAGTGGTTTACTAGACTGTGACGAACTGTGACGAACACAAAGGGCAGTGAAGGCGAAGGCACGTCATGCCTGTTAGAAGAATTAAGCTTCTCAGGCCTCTGAAGAGAGAAAATGAGCGGGATCATTGCACAGATGCCGTAAACGTTTGTTAACACTAAGAAAACAATCATTTGTTGATTTTGGAGAGGCTAGTGGTGGCTACTCTACCACTATCATCTTACATATAAGGTGTGATCAAAAAGTTCTTGGGAATCAAAGTTCTTACCTGATTTATGTTTGGCTGGCCTGCCATTCAAAAGTATCTCATGTTTAACCAGATGGCCTCCAATGCAACTGCTGTTCTTAGATCATTCCACAGAGATGCCGTTCCACCCCCTGTACTTCTTCAGTGTGTGCCGATCACTTCCAGTTCAAATGAATCAAAACAGTGTGTGTTCAACCCGATTGTTGCAGGCAGGCACGTTTGACGAGCGGTCCAGGTGGTGAGCGAAGACTGTGTTCTGATGTGACCAAAAAAATTCAGTGGCATGTTGGCACACAACACTTCAGGCTGTTTGATCTGAGTGTTTTCCTTCTCCATCGAGTGCCTCAGGACATTACAGTAGAATTCCACATTCACATTGTTACTCATTGATTGTGTACTGTGAATGAAAAGGACAAAGATACTTCCCTTTTTGCACCGGTCTTATCCCAGAACTTTTGGATCACACATACAGGCAACACATTGACTTCCAGGATATTTGTGATGTAAACAACATTTTGTGTTGGTTTAAAGGAATCAGTAAATCAATATGAGCATTGACCTTTCTGATGGCAATAATGCTTCAGGGAGAGTCATAAAATGTTACAAAATAACTTGCTCATTGGATGAAAAAAGTCAGTTTCATAATTCTGTGTCAACAAATGAGAGTTAAACAACTGAGTTACCTTGTGTATGAATACAGAAGCAGTGTGTGCATTTGACCACCACAGCGAGCTGCAGCATGACTTACATGTAGTTGTGCGTTGCTGCGAACTTGTGCAAACCTTTAATTTTTTGCTGCTAGCTGTTTGCTGGAGACAAAAATGAATGTTTAAGCTGATTTCTGTCATGTAGTGAAAATGTGGATGTGAACACTGTCCTTAAAACTTGGTTTTATGGTTTAAACAGTTCCTGTAAGAGCATGATGTATATGTGTATATATATATAAAGCTAAAATCTTGAAAGGAATGTATGCCGCCTCATGATGTATGACAACTAGGATAGGCTCCAAAATAGAAAACACATCAAATGTTTGAAGTAAGAAAATGTACAATTTTAAGAAAAACATTAGATCATTTTGAATTTAATGGCAGCAACACATCTCAAAAAAGTTGTGATGGGGCAACAGAAGGCTGGAAAACTAAGTGGTACTAAAAAGAAACAGCTCAAGGAACTTAATCTACTGATTAGATTAATTGGCAACATGTCAATAACATGACTGGGTATAAAAAGAGCATCTCAGAGAGACAGAGTTCCTCAGATGGAAAGAGGGCAGAGCTTCACTAATCTGATAAAACTATGGCCACAATTTTATGTTCTTCAACATGAAATGATTTTAAATATCTCATCATCTGCTGTACTTCATATCCTCAAAAGATTCCGGAAAGCTAGAGAAATTTCTGTGCACAAGAGTCGAGGCCAAAAATGAATATTGGATGCTTGTGAGCTTCGGACCCTCAGGGTCAGTGCATGGAAATCACTGCACGGGCTCAGGAACACTTCCAGAAATCATTGTCTGTGAACGCGGTCCATCATTCCAGCAACAAATGCAGGTTAAAACTCTGTCATGCAAAGAAGAAGTCGTATGTGAACATGATCCAAAATGCCGCCTTCTTCTCTGGGCGAAAGCTCGTTTAATAGATTAGATTGGTAAAGTGAAAAACTGTTCTGTGGTCAGACAAATCAAAATTTGAAATTCTTTTTGGAGAATATGGATGTTGTGTCCTCCAGACTAAAGAGGAGATGGATCGTCCAGATTGTTATCAGCGCTCATTTCATAAGCCTGCATCTCTGATAACATGGGGGTCCATTAGTGCCTATGGAATCGGTCAATTCTGAGAGGTATATACAGGTTTTAGAGCAGCACAGGCTCCCATCCAGAACGTATTTTTAAGGGAATGCTTGGCATATTTCAGAAAGACAATGCTACGCTGCATTTCCCCAGCATGGCTAAACTGGCCTGTCTGCAGTCCAGGCCATTCACCAGCTGAAAGCACTGGCTCACTGTGAAACCAAAAGTATGGCACAGAAGACCCAGGACTGTTGAGTCCCTATAATCCTTTATCAGACAACAATGGAACAACATTGCTTTCCCAAAAGTCCAGCAACTGGTCTCCTAACTTCCCAGTTATGTACAGGCTGTTGTTAAAAGAAGAGGGGATGCTACACGGTGGTAAACATGGCCACGTCCCAGCTTTAAGATGCGTTACTGCCATCAAATTCAAAATGAGCTCAAATTTATTTTCTTAAAATCGTACGTTTTCTTAAACATTTGATGTTTACTATTTTCTGTTGTGAATAAAAAAAATTCTATATGTGAATAAAAAATGGGTTTATTAGTTTTGCAAATCATTGCATTCTGTTTTCATTTACGTGTTACACAGCATCCCAACGTTTTTGGAATTGGGCTTGTATATTGCATCCCCAGCTGGACATCTAATAAGAGTAGAGCTTTACAGCTGCTACTCATATAACAGACTTCATGTGTGGCTATGCATTCTAACCCTAACCTTAGCCCTAAGTTGTTATGAGTTAGGGGCACGTGTGTTCCAGCACATCCCAGTGAACACTGCCACAAGTTAATGGTTTGCTTCTCCATGTTTCAGAAATCCTCCACCTCAATCATCCGGCCACAACAAGTTTCTATTGTTATTCTCCCACATCCAACAAGCTGGTGAAGAAAACCCATTGTTCTCTCAGAGATGTCATCATTGGGTGGGCATTTGGATTATTTGGGTGGGTGCTAACAAATGAGTGTCTTTATTGATTGTGTATGCAATCAAGGTTATGGTTTAATCTTTTTCTACTAGGATTAGTAAGATGAATACAGTAACAGTAACATTGTAGCTTATAGATGGATCAGAAGCCTTAAAACAAAAAAAACCTGTAGGATTTGTATGTTGACTTGGAGGAAATCTGAGTAAATGTTGGTTTTGGTCTTATTTTCAAGGTTGAACCTTGAAATGAACTCAAGTCTAGGACAGATCAGAAAGTCTGGTGGATTTTAATTCCAGTTAAACAAAGTTTACACAGCAGAGCCCAAAAATACAGAAGCAGTTCTGGGGGCTGGCTCGGCCCAGGGGCTAGAAAGAGGGAACAAAACATTTCTGGGGGTTGGTCAGGCAACCAACAGAGGTTGCTGGCCAGATGGCCAGTGGCGGTGACGAAGTAGCTCAGGTGTCTTGGTAGGACACTGCCCACAGCTGAGGAGAAGAGACCCCTCTGGAAGCTTGGCTGGTGACTGGTGCTACAGGAGACCCGTCCGGTGGCTTGGCCGGGAGTTGTCTATGCCTGAGTGTCCCGAGAATGTTCTGCCTGAGATTGCCTCCAGAATCTTGCATGAGTCCTTCTGTGCAGCCTGTGCCACCTGCATCCCCAGAGAACCCAATGCCTTTAGAGCAGGGGTATTCAACTCCAGGCCTCGAGGGCCGGTGTCCTGCAGGCTACCTGAACTGGCAGAATCCTGGCCCGTGGGTCCCTCGCTACCCGAAAATTCTGAGCCCAAGGGTGCCACTCCATCTGAGCCAGAGAGTCAAGAACATGTGGGTCCTGCATTGCCAAAGCTCAAAAATAAAGCTTTGTTCTGTGCCAGAATCAATTAATGTGGACAAATCCAAGGAATCGTGACAATTTTACTTTAGCAGGGATTTGCAGGCACAGCTGGCCTGATGGGGCACGCAGCCTCTTAGGCCATAGCGTAAAGGAGGAGCCCTGATTAAGCTAATGCTGAGAATCTGAAAACGCTATCAGAAAAAATCAAACCAAATAAAATGAAAACTGCTTGAAAATTAAGTGAGCAGGGTGTGATGATTTTAATTGTGGACAGACCTTCTACCACCATAAACATGCAGTTTATGCATGTTATACTTTTGCAGCTCCTCTGCTCACAAGAACTGCTTAGAGTTGTTAACGTGTCTTAGTTGTGTTTTAGCCAGAGAGTAATATTGTAATAACTGAATAGTTGTAGATTTGCAGCTTGGTCATATTGCTGTATATGTGCAATAATACAGAGGACTAGTGAGGTACTGCTTCTTCTTCGTCTTCTTTTGGCTGCTCCAGTTAGGGGTCGCCACAATGGATCATCTGCCTCGGGCTCATCCGATCCCTAATGTCTTCCTTTGTCACATCAAATATCTGCCTGTCCCCTTCACTGCATCCATGAATCT
Organism: Cichlasoma orientale; assembly: GCA_034780415.1. NCBI lineage: Eukaryota > Metazoa > Chordata > Actinopteri > Cichliformes > Cichlidae > Cichlasoma > Cichlasoma orientale. The sequence continues at coordinate 402,821 of JAVDPK010000761.1, forward strand.
TCTCTCTGATCTTCCTCTTTTCATCCTGCCTCGTAGCTCCATATTCAGCATCCTTCGTCCAGTATGTCCACTATCCCTGCTCTGCACATGTCCAAACATCTCAGTTTTGCCTCCAAACTGATCAACCTAAGCTGTCCCTCTGATGTACTCATTTCTAATCTTGTCTATTTTGGTCACTCCCAATAAAAACCTTAACATTTTCAGTTCTGCTACCTCCAGCTTCACCTTGTGTCTTTTTGTCAGTGCTGCTGTCCCCAAATCATACATACAGGTCTCACTGCCATCTTGTAAACCTTCCCTTTCACAGTTGCTGCTCTCTTTCTGTGACAAATCACCCCTGACACTTGTCTCCACCCTGCCTGCATGCTCTTCTTCACCTCTCTTGTGCACTCTTTGTTGCTTTGGATCCTTGACCCCATGTATTTATCTCATCTACCTTCACTGCCTCTACTCCTTGCAGCTTCAGTTACACCTGTGTCCATCTCATGCACACACATCTGCTTTCTCTGGATCCACAAAGGCTCCTTCTACTGTAGATGTCTCTATACTTCTCCATCAACACTCTCAAAGCAAACATCAAATTTGCAGTGGCCTTTCTCAGCATGAAGCCATACTGCTGCTGCCTGATCCTCACCTGTTTTTAACCGAGCTTCTTTCATGGCTCATCAACTTTATACCTCTGCAGTCACTACAGCTCTGAACCTCACCGTGTTCTTGAAAGTCAGTGCCAGTGCATCATCAGTACCAGTACAGGGCAGCATGGTGGTGTGGTGGTTAGCATTATTGCATCACAGGAAGAAGGTCCTGGGTTCGAATCTACCATCTGGGCAGGCCCTTTCTGTGTGGAGTTTGCATGTTCCCGGGTACTACAGGGAGACACGGGAAGAACAGTCCCGTCAGCCCAAAGCCATGTAGTTAGTGGGGTTATGCTCCTCTGTGAATTCACAGAGGAGCAGTTTAGTTTTATTTATATAGCGCCAAATCACAGCAAACGGTTGCCTTAAGGTGCTTTACGAGTCTGCCTACAGGATGGAGGTCGAATGTCTGGTGACCTGGTGCAGCCACAATAACCTGGTGCTAAACGCCCAGAAGACCGTGGAGATTATAGTGGACTTTAGGAAGCACACAGCCCCCCTACCTCCCATCATCCTGAATGGCACCCCCACCTGGGAATTACCATCAACAAGGACCTCAAGTGGGAGCCCGCCATCAGCTCTGTCGTCACGAAGGTCCAGCAGAGGATGTACTTCCTGCAGCAGCTGAAGAAATTCAACTTGCCAGCAAAGACCATGGTGCAGTTCTATACTGCCATCATCGAGTCCGTCCTTACCTCCTCCATCACTGTGTGGTACGCTGGAGCCACCGTTAGGGACAAACAGAGAGGATTTTTGTGTTAATAAGTCAGCAGACTGTTTTTCCCTGCAGGAAACCTCATAGATAACAGCATCTTATTAGAGTGTATGCACATGTGCTTCCCTCTTGTCTGTGCAGAGCAAAACCCACACCGGCTGTTAGTAGAACTTGAGTGGCTGCACAATTCTGAGCTGGTGTTTGTTGTGGTTAAGTGTTCATATAAAGCTGAAGTGTATGAACACACTTGAATATTTTGTATTGTTAAATTTTCACTAAATTTTCAGCTGTTATTCATTCAGCATTTCTTAAAGACAATTATCGTGACCTCCGTTTCTTGTGTTGCCATGGTGCAGTGGTGAGCACCTTTGCCTAACACAGGCCAGGTCCTCAGATAGCAACCAGAAGGAGGAATAGGCCCAACTTCAGGGAGGATAAACTTAAGCTAGAATTTTATTGTTATCCTCAAAGAAATTTTCTAATTGCATGAACAAAAACTTCAGGTTGCAGAGCTCTTTCTAAGCATGTCAATCTTAGTAAAGTCGACAACAACAGTTCAGAAAATCCAAAAGCTCTTGAATCTGTCAGGGTCGGCTGTGTGACAGATGGACTTGAGGCCACGACCTCACAGGTTTTATGACCAACACCTTAAAATTAAGCGACCTCTAGCGGCCATACACAAAAGGGCGCGTGAATACCGTGTTTTCTCCAGCAAATCACGAAGAAATACCGTCAATATGGATTTTCTCAGATTCCTGAAATGTCGATGGGTTTAAATGGATTATTAGCAGGAAAAGCTTAAACATCAAATAACTAAACTGTTTTTATATGGATGTATGTAGGAGCGCTCATTTTGGAACAAATGACTGATACTGACGTTCGGATTGGAGCACATGTTGGACCTGCATCACGTTTGTGCTGATTTTGACTTGATACGTGTCTAATATCCTGAAACAAGGAAAAAGAATAATTTATTAAAGAGAAAAATTACCTCGAATCTATGAGCATCCTAATCCTACTGAACAAAGTCAACTGAATATGATATGATATCGAAACTCATCCTTGATAGCTGACATGAAAACGGGACATTAAAGGACAATTCTGCTCAAACTGAGAAAGGTCAATGGAATAATAAAACGTCATATCAATAATTCACAGCAATTTAAAATATAAATAAATGAATAACAGTGTTAAAAAATCACTTTTTACTTTGATTAATTGTTTAATAAAGTTTAAAATAAACTTTGTTTTTTAGACCAATGTTATTTCTCATAATAAAATTCACCTCCTCCCACAGACTGTGTAGTCCGCCTTTGAATCGTTTTACTTCTGTTTTCCTTAAAACTGAAATAAAAAATAAAAAATAAAAATATGCGCAGTCGTCATCAGCTGCCACCTGGCCAGTGACGTCGACGCTGCCAGCGTGGAACGACGGCACGTCAGGACGCCAGGTCCAGGAAGTAAATGTCCGGTTCAGCCTGCAGGATACAGAAAGAAGTCGGAGCGGTAAATACGCGTCACATTCAACATTTTCACAGCTTTCGCTAATCCTCCATAAGGGACAGAACGGCGTGACTTTGCGACAAGTCTTCTGCGTCCACTTTCACGGATCGCAGAGTTGGTCAGCCTGCCAGCTGTGTGTAGTGAAGGTAAGTGCAAGATAGGAGAAGTCTGTCTGTCTGTGTGTGTGTGTGTGTGTGTGTGTGTGT
>JAVDPK010000761.1:423427-433820 GCA_034780415.1 Cichlasoma orientale
CAGGTGTGTTGGATCAGGGACACATCTAAAACCTGCAGGACACCGGCCCTCGAGGCCTGGAGTTGGGGACCCCTGGTCTAGATGGTCGGTCAGCTGTGTTCTGAGGAGGCACATCATGGAGGGACACACAGACCTCCGCAGGCTAGGCAGCAGCACCCTGACTGCCATCAGGTATCGTGATGAATCCTTGGACCCACTGTCAGACCGTACGCTGCTGCAGTGGGTCCTGGGTTCCTCCTGCACAACAATGCTCAGTGTCATGTGGTGAGAAGGTTCCCATGATGCACTGAGTGTTTCTTTTCATTCACCTCTTTTTGCTCTGTTTATACCCCACTCTGCATTTAATCATCACGTAGATTTAGTCTCTCTCCCCTCAGTCCCGACCGGTCTCAGCAGATGGCTGCCCCTCCCTGAGCCTGGTTCTAAAAGGGAGTTTTTCCTTCCCCCCATCACCAGGTGCTGATCATAGGGGGTCGTTTTGACTGTTGGGTTTTCTCTGTATTATTGTAGGGTCTTTACCTACAATACAAAGTGCCTTGAGGTGTTTGTTGTGATTTGGCGCTGTATGAATAGAATGAATGGAATGAGTATGCAGGCAGTTTCTGGAGGAATGAAGGAACTGATACTATTTAATCCCGCCCATGCTCACCTGACCTAAATCCAATAGAACACTTCTGGACTGTCCAAGAGTTCAGTGATGCCCTGGTCCACATCTGGGAGGCGATCCCCCAGGAGACCATCCTTCATCTCATTAGGAGCACCCCCCCCCCCCCCATTATCAGGCATGCATGCAAACACGTGGGGCCATGCAAACTGAGTTCTTAGTAGTTTGTACTGTTTTTGTCAGTTTTTTTCTTACTGCCTTTTAACATCAAATACTTTATGCATGTAATTGTGAGTGCTGAAGTTCTTAGTTATAGTTTAACCACAGCTATCGTCCCCAAGTGGCCATTAAACAGAATGCAGGTTGAAGGCGTTTTGGTGTTGGCTCAACATTTCTGACCCAGAAGCTACGATCATCTTTTAAACTGTCAGTAGTTCTGACACAAACATTTCCAAACAAGTCTGTTTTAAACTTTTTTTATTTTAAAAAAATGTATTTCCTAAATGAATGAATGAATGATGTGTTTGCACATTTGACTTCTTTCTGTCTCCCATCTAGAGCCAGCAGCTCCTCCAGAAACTAAAGTCTCTGGCCTGCATCAAAACATCGGTAGGTGCATTCTTCATGTTCTGCAATCAATGATAAAGTGTACCAAACGAAAAGGTGTCTGAAAAGGCTTCAACACTAGCTCAAAATGAGGGGTGGTGTGAATGAGTGTGAGTGAATTTACTGAAAATGAAGGAATGTGAAGAAACTGAACGTGATTTACAAGGCAAACCTAGAAGTAAAACTTTATTCCGTCCAATAAAATGGTCAGTTGTTCAACTGTTACACATGTTGTGTACTTGTCAGTTAAGAGGCTACTCTTTATACAGTTGTAGTCAGAAGTTTGCACACACTCATCATGGGCCTGAACGTCATGGTAATTTTGGTCTTTTAATAATTCCTTTGAACTTCTTTTTTCCAGGACGGAATGATTGCACAGCATCTTTAATGACTTTAACAAGAATTGGTTTGAATTTAGTCAGGATTTTCTCTAATCCACACAGTGTGTGTGTGTGTGTGTGTGTGTGTGTGTATACAGGCTCAAATATGTGCATACACCCCCCACTGATATTTGGTTAAATGTCCCTTCTCCTTGCCCACATGCTTGTGGAAGCCATCAGCAAGTTTCTGGCACAGTGCTGGCTGGAGATGTGACCACTCTTAGCTGAACTGGTGGAGGTGTTCCTTTAGTGACCCGTTTATTTGACTAGCAAAATCCTGTGAACTACAGATGTAGCTTTAGTTGGAGCTGCTCCATCCCATTGTGAGGCAAGGAGTCAGGGCACCGCCGCTATACAGAACAGAAACCGTACAGTGGGGGAAATGATTTGCTGAATTTGTAAGTTTGCTCACTTCCAAAGAACAGCTTCTAATTGTGGGCCAAGCAGCAAAGCTTCTGGCACCCATAGTGATTGTAGGTGTTCTTAGACGGGCACACAGCCGGTCGGGAGCCAGAATTCTGTCCGAGTGGCAGAGGATCACATATATATTTCACTCAGTATGCTAATCAGTTTCTAACTTTTATGAAATGTGTTTTTGTGGTTAATTTTCTGTCTCCATTAAAAGGAAAGTACCGTAAAAATTAAAGACTACAAATTCATTATTTCGCCCACAGTTATTATTACTGCAGTTATTTTGAGCATAGCATATTCAAAAAGCATTGACACCCAGCAGCAACTCCTATATATGTGTTTACATTACACCCTTTCATCATCCATCCATCTTCCACGTATCCATTTTAGGGTCACCAGCCTATCCCAGCTGTCATAGGGCAAGAGGCAGGGTACACCTGTACAGGTCGCCAGCCTGTCTCAGGGCTAACACAGAGAGACAGACGACCATTCACACTCATATTCACACCTATGGGCGACTTAGAATCACCAGTTAACCTAACCCCACTACGTGCATGTCTGTGGACTGCGGGAGGAAACTGGAATACGCAGTTTCAGCTGAAGTCAATTATTTTTACGTTACCTGTCACCTGTCTGAGTAAGTGCCACGGACCCCTGATCTGTGTCTGTGTGTGTCCAACAGGTCGAGGATGAACAGAGTTCTCCTGTGGTGCTCTTCAAGTTTTCCCAGGAAACCAGTGCTGGTAAGACATTGATGCTCTCGAAGTGTGAACATAAAGAGAACATGAAGGTAGTAATGGCTGTAGTGGTTCTGAATCCAAGGTTCTGAAGTCCAAGAACCCTTTGAAGAGGAACGTGATGCCACTGGTAGTGATTTAGGGAATATAACAGTGTAAATGTTCAGGTGTTGTAATAAACTCAAACACACAACTGTAACTGACTCAATGGCATGTTTGAGCTTCCATTTTCCACCTTCTCTCTACACACTGATCATCATTGAAACCTAAACTTTGAAATTTGGGTTCATTTGGATTCACGGATTTTCAGCCCAGTTCTGGTGATGTGGCCTACCTCAGCAATTTAAGCACACACTGCACACCGTGCCAAGTATTGGCTCATGGCTCCTGTAAAATCACCTTATTGGTGCAAAAATAAAAGTTAAGCCTGTCAAACTGGGAACAAACAAATGATGTGTTTTTGTGACAGGCTGGTAGAAGCAAAGTGCCTAAAGGTACAATTTAAAATTGATTCTTCGATGTACAGACACGACACTGGCTCATCCAGTGGATCAGGTGCCTTTTTATGCTCAAATCAGTGTTCTGAAATTCTGAAAAGGGTCAGGTGAAAAAGCACCCTTCAGAAATCCCACTCAAGACCACTTCAGAATGTTACAAGTCTGGAAGCAAAATGTATAGAAATAAGGGGTGACAAAAGACTTTTGTACAGTTCTATACGTACCACCATTACACGCATGCTTCCCTCTTTAAATGCTTTGAATTATAAGTAATCAGTGAGGCAGTACCTGAACAATAGTGTCACATCAATCAAACTATGATGTCGTATTTCTTCTTTCTCCGCTGCGTTTAGCCTCCGGTGGAGGTTCAGTGGAAGTTCTCTGTGCTGGAGAGAAAGAAGTCCTTGATGCCTTCAACAGATGGGTGAGTTTTTCTTTGTGCCACAGCGTCTATATTCGTGTCTACACTAGTCAAAGCTGCTCTAATCTATTTTCCAAAGAAGTTTCTAAAACATCAAAAACAGAAAAATGCAAACTGGGAATTTTAAAAAGAAGTGTGCAGCGTGCGCTCACTGGACTCTGGGTCGGACCCGTTTTGCCTTAATTCTTCGTGGATGCTGCGAATTTGTCTGCTGCACGTCCCTGATGTGAAGCTTCCATTCCACCGCCTCCCAAAGGGCTCTATTGGACTGAGATCTGGTGAATGTGGAGCTCCTTTGAGTACTGTGAACCCACTGTCATGTTCAAGAGACCAGTTTGAGATGATTTGAACTTTGTGACATGGCGCTGGAAGCAGCCATCAGTGAAAGAGTAAAGTTTGCGTGTCTCACCCGTTCCTTTAGCAGCTGACTCTGCACCCTCTGGAGGACCTCTGTAGCCCAGAGGCCCCTAACAGAAGATCTCATTTTAGACTTTTGGAGTAGTCTTGCTGTATCTCAGGTGGTTCCTGTAGTTTGCCGTCTTTCATGCTGTTTGCTCATATGTACCAGCTTTAGGCGGTCCTTGCCAAAGTGAGTCAGAAGGTCTTGATGCGTGGTCAGTCATGCTGGAGGTTTGAGCATGCATCAAGGCGTCTTGTCTGAATGCTTTTTAACGGGTTGCTATACATTGTGAACCTGTCTCAGCTAAACCTTTTCCCACAGGTCTGTTGTGAGCAAACTGACCTACAGCACTTTTTCGTTTCTGCTGTTGTAGCTGGGTGAAGAGCTGGCCCAGCTGGTTCCCAGCAGTGGAATAGATGTGGTGGAGCTCGAAGATGAGGGTACCTGTGTTCGCTTCAGCCCCCTCCTGACAGCTGCAGGTAACATGAACTCACGCTCAGATGCACGTCATTCTGCTCGTTACAGTATATCTAAGTATTGCTAGCAAGGCTGAGAACATCAGCAGGATGGAGTCATAATCCTTAATGGTAACTGGACCGGTGCTCACGGTGCCTTTCTACCCAGTTGGAGCACTCAAAGCGCTTCCTTAGTGCAAGTCTCGTTCACACAGTTCCACACACATTCATGCAGCACCTTTATCTGCGCCTGAGTGCTTTTTATCTAACATTCACACACACACTCTGTCGCACCGTGCATCAGGGGCAACTTGAAGATCAGTATCTTGCCCTAGGGATCGATCCACTGACGCTCTGATCGGTGGATCGACCGCCTGAGCCACAGCCACCCCGCAGTCATACCTCTGACTTCTCCCTCCTTTCCAGTGCTAGGGACCCAGCAGGAGGATGTTGAGTCCCTCGTGGACAAGCTGACAGAGCTGGTACCTGTGATGAGCTCCACTATGTCCCTCAGACAGGACTTCAGAGAGGAGACACACCGACATTCACCCTCGCTCACATACGTAGACGAGCTCAGCTGGTCCGGCCTGGGAGTTGTCCGGTAAGGCTGCACAATGAATTCTATTTTGAGTTTGCATTCATACCAACTTCATGAAGGGTCCAAAACTGGGAGAGGAGGGCTCGAAGCCAAAGATGGTGCATGAATATATCAAGGTGATCAAGTGCTCATTAAACTGAATGTATTTAAGATTTTCAGTGCAGGAGAGTTTTGTTGGCCTCTGGTTGTTTGTTGGCATTAGTGTCTCCATCCTTTAGCTAAAGTTAGCTCATGTTTCACATTATTGTTGCCGGAAGGCAGGCAGGGCACTCAGAAAGGAGCACTGATGTTACATCCTTCAGCATTCCCAGGGAAGTTCATTTTAATCAAAGTATCGCATGAAGTCAGTGAAATATCAGTTGAGTAGCAAAGAGGGTTGTTAATCAGTTTGAGCTGCTTTGGTCTTAATGAAATTAACAAGGGCCCAGAGGCCGTGTTGATCCAGTGGATGCTTACAGAACTGGGCCTGATCAGTGAGTGGAGAGTCTCATCAAACAATTTACTTACACTCTGTATACTCACACATTAACTATCTGTCTATGTATAAATCAGAGTGCCATAGACTGTAAGATTGGGATTAAGGACTTATCCGATCAGGTGTAAATGTAACCCTACGCCTCGCTAATCAATGGAAAACAACATTTTAAATGACCCGACAGAAACGGATCCACCAAGAATTTGAACCATATCTGCAGAACCATCTTGCTGGTTTTGGGTTAAAATTTCTGCACTGCTGTTAGCTGACATCTTTATACTGTGTTCACAACGACATCAGTGATGGAAAGAAATCTACACTAAATATTTTTGTTTCTACAAAGATTCTATCATCGTGTGTGTGTGTGTGTGTGTGTGTGTGTGTGTGTGTGTGTGTGTGTGTGTTGAATGTTTGAAGTGAACCTTTCTACATACACATTAATTAAAAGATGTTAGCATGTTTGAGTTCGATCTGTTGCTCGTTCACAGTGTGGTAACATTGTCACGAGATCTGCTGCAGCTTTTAAACTTGTGGCTGTGATTGATGTTCAGGTACGAGCCACAGGCTGATGGAGGGGATGAGGGCAGGACGAATCAGGAGCGGGAGAAAATTAACACCGAGCTACTGAAGAAACTGCAAGATCTTGACACTGACATCGTCTTTTCCACTGGTAGGTGCCGCTTCTCATCTGAGAGGCTTTTGAGAAACACGATATTTATTGTCTGTTTCTGATTGTTTCGTTTCCCAGGCCCTGAGGTGGGGACAGAGCAGGCCTGCATTTTTGTGGGTATGGTGACGGACGACGTTGATGTTTCGGACCTGGTGGATACGATAGCTGCCATGGGGAGGGACATAGAGGAGAGCGGGAAGGTAAGCGCTGCTTTCAGTTCACAGGATCTTTAAATAATGGGAAACATGAACGTTTGTTGGAAGCATGTTTGATGAGTTAGGGAAATGCAGTTATTTCTTAAACAATGCACAAAGCCAAAAGCTTAAGTTAAAGTGAGCGATCCTTTAACATGCACTCCAGGAGGAACGGGTCAACACCCCACAGGCCACTATTGATGTCTGTGCGCCGCCAGCGGTCACGCACTCTGTACTGGACTCTGACCACGCTGTGTTTGCTTTGTGAGCACATACAGATCTGAAACACTGGGTGCTGTTGAAGCCTGGAATGGTGCTGTGTGCGGTTGTGCTCATACATCGTTGGTTAGTTGTGTAAAATGTAAATAAAAAATGAATGCAACAGAACACAGAAAACACATCAGACGTTTAAAACTGAGCAAATGTGCAATCTGCTGATTTCACATTTGAGAGCAGCATTAGTCTCAAAAACCTCGGGACAGTTTCCCCTCTTCTTTCAACAGCAGTCCAAAGAGCAGTTCCCGGCTTCTGGAAGAGGAATCTTGTCCCAGTTTTGTCTAATAGCCGATTCTAGCTGCTCTGCAGACCTTTGTTGTTGTTTTTGTTTCATTTATGCACCAAATGTTTTCATTTCAAGGTCTGCACTGCAGGCAGAGCTGTAGTAATAGTGTACAGTTTGCATTGTCCTTCTGAAATGTGCAAGTCCTGACACAGATGTCCTCTTGATTGGAAGCACATGATGCTCTAACATCTGTATGCACCATTCAGCAGTTCTGTAAGGACTGATGCAGCCCTGTACCATCTGAGATCCAGGCCTTTGAACTGACCCGATGGTCCCTCTCTGTTTCAGTTCAGAGAACGCAGTGCCCAGAGAGAACAGCAGCACTGTTTGGATCCTGTTCACATTTGGCTGCTTCTTCTTTAATATTGTGGATGCAGACAATAATTTCTGGACCTGTTTCTGAACCCGTGGAGTGATTTCCGCACAATCGGGCCCGTTTTTAATGCAGTGCGGGCTCGAAGACTGGGGGCATCCAATTCAGATTTTTGGACTTGTCCTTTGCGCACAGAGAGTCTCCAGAATTTTGGGATCTTTGAATATCTCGTCATCTGCAGTACGTAATATCATCAAAAGAACAATCTGCAAAAAATTTGTGGAACAATTTCAGAATGCAGTTTTTTTGCAGATTGGTGAAACTTTTAATAACATTTACTCTTCCAGCCTTTTGTTGCCTGCGTCCCAACTTTCTTGAGATGTTGCTGCAACCAAAATGAGCTAATATTTGTCATGAAATAATAAAGTGGCTCAGTTTAAACATCTGATATGTTTTCTGTGTTCTGTTGTGAATTAAATGTGGGTTTATAAGATTTGAAAATCGTAGCGTTCTGTTTTTATTTACATTTACAGTGTGAATGTTTCCAAACCTCAGAGTTGAGTTTCAGGGTCGGGGTGCTGCCTCACTGCAGGGAGTCTTCAGGCTGCAGTGAATCCAGCTGTGCTTTAACTGGAGAAAAGCACCAGCCTGCTGTCCACTCTACACTGACCTGCTAGTGCTGACAGCTCCTCCTTCTTTTATATACAGTCTATAATTAAAATCCTATTATTTTAACACAGGCTTGAAAATGAAGCCGTCTTTACAAGGATGATGAGATGAGCTGTGTCATGGTCCTGGGTTTGGACTCAGGTTTCTGTGTTTGGAACTTTAAATGTTTTAGTTTTATCGGGTCACTTTGGTTCTTAGTTCATTGTTTCCATTTGTTTAGAGTTTAATTGTTCCTCAGGCTTCGATTTGCTTTTATTCAGTCTTCATTGTAGTCTCTATGGTTTCTTGGTTGCAGGTGTTTGCTGTGTATGTATGTTCTTGGATCCTGGGCTCTCAGTTCTTTAGGTTTTTAGTCTTGTTACAGTTTTTCTGTTTGCTTTGTTTTCTCTCCGTGCACTCAGGCTTTCTGTGATTATTTTAGTCGTCATTGGTTTCTTGTGTCTTGTATCTAGTTTTCCTTCCTTGTGTTATTACCTTGATCAGTTTCAGCCGTGTCTTGTTTCCCTGGTGTTTCCTGTCTCCCTGACTGCTGCATGTTTATAGCCTCGGTCTGCTTGTCTGTTTAACCTCACTTGTGTCTCTAAGTCATGTGTTAGACTTCACTGGATTCAACTTTCTTTTGTGGCTTTTTGTACCTTGTGGACTTTGGCTTCCTGTCTTAATAAAGAGGTCAGTTTTCATTGATGTGGGCTGCCTGTGAGTCCTGCATTTGGATCCTGTTTCTTGCTGAACCTTAACAAACTGAAGATGAAATTGGATTACAAAGAATGCATATGCTGGGCAATAAACCTTATGACAACCTCATGACTAATAAAAAAAAGATAGTTTAGGTTCATGTCATATGAAGGAAAGAGCCACGAATTCTAAACTGTAAAGCAGGGGTGGGCAACTCCAGCCCTCGAGGCCTGCAGTTGCCCACTCCTGCTGTAAAGTCCTTTAGTTTGAACTCCATTAGAAATTAAAAGGCACTTCTCAAAAGCAAACCGTCATCTATAACGTAACAATGGTCATTCATTGAAAATGCCTGTATCAGTCTCAGAAAAGCTCGTAGGAGTTGTGCTTCAGCTTTGCTTGATTCCTCATGATTACATTTTTAAACAGTTGTAATTCTTTCCTATGTAGTTGCTGCAGAACATGACAGAGGTGGTGAGGAAAGGCATCCTGGAGGCGGAGCTGCAGCTGCAAAAGGCCAGTGAGGAGAAACTCCTGGAGGAGGTGCGTGTGCGTGTGCGTGTGTGTGTGTGTGTGTGTGTGTGTGTGTGCGTGTGTGTGTGTGTGTGTGCATGCTGTGCAGCAGATCACAGGTTACATTTCTCACATGTGGATGCAAATATCACAAGAAATGGTACTTGGGCACAACAAGCCCCGCCCCCAGCAGAAACTTTAATTTGAACATCCTCCCTCTGCAAACACTGAATCACAGAGATAACAGGTCGTGCTGTCCAGGCCCAGAACCTTCAAAGGTTAAAAAATTTGAAGTAAAATAACTTTAATTTTATGGTCATTTTCATTTTTTGTAAAAACTTTATTTCTAATAATGAGAAAATATGCAGGTGGGTGATGATGGGGGACTGAGTGATCGGATTGATGGAGAGTATATTGTCACATATTCACGCTCAAATGTCACAGATCCATGCACAATAGTGTTGCTGCTTACTGCAAAAAATTTTCTGTGGCCGTGCAGCACGGCAGAGTCCGCTCTGGTAAACTCCCCATCAAAGAATGGCTTTACTGTCAGTCACATGAGTCATCAGTTGAGTCGTTAAGGTCACATGGGTCAAAGTGTGATGAGCCTTCCAAGGGATCTCAATACTGCATTATAAGTGGTGGCCTTTCCCTGGCAATTCAACCTCCGCACACAGCTTGGCCCATGTGACCTTAATTAGGCAGGATGGGTCAACAATTGACAACCCCCACCTGGAATTTCCCAACAAACCTTAAGAAGCCTTTCAGATCAAGTTTATATTTGATGGAAGCTTTCATACTGTGTGGATCAAGTCTCAGCTGAGATTTGAGTGTTAAAGACAGACCTTGCCAGCTGCTGGTATGCAAGGTTTAAGGAAGGCACTCAGAGACAGAGAAATTCCATTCACTGTTCCCATTAAAGCAAGTCAGTCAGGGGCGCCTTAAGGTGACTGTTGTTGTGATTTGGCGCTATATAAATAAAAGTGAACTAAAGGGTGCATCAGCCTGAGGAATGTGGGTGGTGCAAACTGAGCTGATGAAACAGGGATGCAAATCTTTGGTCTTATCTGCACAGCTCAGCTGCAATAACCAGGACACATGCAAGGAATGTTGCTCCAGTGGCCCCTTGGAATTGTAAATTGGACACTTACTAAATCTGACCGGTTGAAAGTATCAGCTTGTTGTAGATAAGATCTTTTTTTTTTGGGGGGGGGGG
>JAVDPK010000761.1:434778-447129 GCA_034780415.1 Cichlasoma orientale
AAACACTCCTAAAGCTGTGGAAAGACTTCCCAGAAGAGCTGAAGCTGTTATAGCTGCAAAGGGCCCACATCATATTAGACCCTCTGGATGTTACTCAGGTTCATGTGTGTGTGTGTGAAGGCAGATGAGTGAATACTTTGGCAGTGTGGTGTATATGAGAAATATTCAGGATCCCATATTTTATAACTGTATAAGAATTTGTTACCAGTGAGCCACAACAAAACAACCACTGACAGTAAGTAAATAACTGTTCTGCTGGGAAACTTCAGCTCCTTGTTTTGATCATACAGCCAGTTAAACATTATTGCAGACCAAATATCCCCCCATGGAAACACTGCTACAGCAGGTCAGTGCCCCCTTCCCAGAGCTCGGTCTGAGAGTATCATGATGTTCCTGAGCAGGTTTCATTAGCAGACAGCACAGGCACACTCCAGGCTCCATGCTCTCAGAGCTGCATGTTATGCACTGATGAAGTGGATGGAACATACATATTATTATGTAAAAGCTGCTGTTTTGCCGTTCATGTGCATTCATACGTTTTGTGTTGTTGGGGCTCTTTAACAGAACCTTCTCAGAGTCTGATTGTTTACTATGTGTGTAACACGCAGAACACCAGTGGGCTAATGCTTCTTTCTGTAGGTTCTCTGGATTCCACAGAAGTGACTTACTCCACCAAAGCCCAAGCAGGCAGGCCGTCCCCGCAGGACACTCTCCCCTCTTCATCAAAGAGACCACCGGGTAAGACAGGTCCTGCCTTCCATTCACCGCTGCTAAAGTAATCAATGAGAGCTCTCCGTGCTCTGATCACATGGTAATCATCAGTTATCGGTTTTCATGTTACTGATAAAGGTAACACGTTCTGTCTCGTGTTCTCTGGTTAAATAATGAAGTCAGACTATGAACAAGTAATGCCTGACAGACTGAATTCAGCTTCAGCCTGCTCCACTTAACTTTTTCCCTGCTCTTGAGTCTCTATGCCACGGATCCTCACATCCAGGCCTCGGGGGCCGGTGTCCTGCAGGTTTTAGATGTGTCCCTGATCCAACACACCTGAATCAAATGGCTGAATTACCTCCTCAGTATGCAGTCAAGTTCTCCAGAGTCCTGCTAATGAATTCTATATTTGACTCAGGTGTGCTGAAGCAGAGACACATCTAAAACCTGCAGGACACCGGCCCTCGAGGCCTGGATGTGAGGATCCCTGCTCTATGCAGTCAAAGAGGGGGACCTTTATATGGTCACCCACCTGCTGTTCTGTTTGCAGAGCCAGTAGTTCAGAAGAAGGTCAGGTCAGTTTAAAGGGAGGGGAAGGTGCTAAAACTGCGCCTTGGTTCATCCTCTGTGTGAAACGAGCATAAAGGTGCTTGTGTGAATGGGTGAAGACATGCTGTATGAAGCACTTTGAGTGCTCAGGTAAAGTAGAAAAGCGCTGTGTAAGAACCGACCCATGTACCCTGTCAGATTCCTGGAAGTCCTGTTCTGACCACTGGATCATCACTGGTGAGGAGAGCTGGGTCTGTGGATACTACCTGGACACCGAACAGGGTTGTTTTTCTGTGAGCTGATGTCAGGATCAGACTGTAAATGCTGTAACATCCTGAGGTGTCTGAGGGAGAACATTCCTCAAAAGTAGTTCCATGACACTGTAAAATCTGTTCCTGCAAATACTTCACCTGCTTCCAAAGGCCATGAAGAGGAGGATAAAGTGTGAAGAGATTAAATGACCCACATGAGGACATGAAGCCATCATTTGTTGGTCAACCAAAGATGTTCTATATAATGTCCTTGTAGCTGGAGCTGTACCCTCCTCATGGCCGTGGGCTCAGTGCATTAAACAGCCACACAACACAATCTCTGCCCATGTTCAAGTCTGCTGTGTTGCTGTGTGTGGACACAGTGGTCACAAAGGGCTTGAACCTAGCAGGGGTGCTGACAGCTGTGCAGCATTCACGAGGACACAGCATGGAGGGCAGATTGACCGTATTTAAAGTGGAAACTACCCACACGTTGCGCGTCATGATGGTATCAGCGTGGCTCCTGTTAGACTGGCTTGTGTTCTTCTGATATGAGAACTTTGTGTTCAGCTACAGCATGTCTTCTCTTCCATTTCTGTCTTTAAGAATATCTTCCCCTCTCTGGCTTCAGCTCAGCTTTTCTTATGTGGTCTAAATTGGAGTACATGAAAACTGTACATCACACTTGTCTTGTGTCACAGGTCAGAGGTTATTCCGGCGCACAGGCGTGAGCGCGGACTCCATCAGTGAAACCAGCTCCACACAGGCCGAGGAGGCGACCATGGAGGAAAATCCTACTGGCAGCATCAGCAGCATCCAGCCTCCAGTCTCTCTACCTGTACCAGAGACACTACATCACAGCACAAGTGATGCGGTCCCAGAGAAGATCCAGATGTCTTCTGAAGTAGAGGCCTCTGAGGAGTGCCACCCTGAAGGCCAAGAGGTGGAAGGGAGCACAAGATAGGATGACTGTTTCTGCAGGTTTCCTCCAACCATCGAAGAGCAACCAGCCTAACAGATGTTCAAAAAAAGGTGTAAATGAAAACAGAATGCAATCAATCTCAGACCCATAGTTTCATCACAGGAGAACATATCAAATGTTTAAAATGTACCATGTTCAGAAAAATATTACTCATTTTAAATTTAATGGCAGCAGCATGTCTCAGAAGTTGGGATGTGGGCCCTTCACTGCATTAAAAACAGTGATGGAAATGACTGCACGGGCTCAGGAACACCTCCACCTCCAGAAATCCAGAAATCATTGTCGCTGCCGTCCACAAACGCAGGTTAAAGCTTGATCGTGCAAAGAAATCAAATGTCTTCTCTAGGCCAAAGTTGGCTGTTCTGTGGTCAGAGCAATCCAAATTTGGCATTCACTTCAAAAGCCTGCATGTCCGCTGTAGCTCTGGGAGGGGCTTGCATCAGATATTTAGGTTTCAGAGCAGCACATGCTGCCATCCAGACATCTCAGGGAAGGCCTTGCACATTTCAGAGAGCCAACGCTAAACCACATACTGCATCTATTAGTAGAAGAGTCTGGGTGCTGAACCGTCCTGCCTGAGTCCAGACCTTTCACCCGCTGGAAACATCTGGCTCATCGTGAAAGGGAAAAATAACAACAAAGCAGACCTGGGATTGTCGAGCAGCTCGAACCCTCTTTGAGACACGAAGGAACGGCATTCCCAAAAGTCCAGCTACTGGTCTCCTCAGTTCCCAGACATTTATAGACTTAAAAAAGGGGGAACCACGGCCCTACTCTCCCAACGTCTGAGATGCCATCAAATTCAAAATGACTTTATTTTGGTAAAATGGTACATTTGTGTTTGGAAATTACACAAACACAGAGTGAGGTCCAGCTCTGTCCACTGATGCAGCTGGTGTTACAGCCTGATCACGGCCTGATCACAGCCTGATCACGGCCTGATCACGGGCCTGATCACAGCCTGATCACAGCTGTCTGTGGAGCTTTAAATGAATTCAGTTGGTTAAAGCGTTTATCAGAACACTCAAATGCAAATCAAGCAGCTTAAATTGGTCTAGTTTTGATTCTTCGCTGTAACTGGTCGGCACAAATGACGTGTATGTAACTTCCTCACTTCTCTGCAATAAATGAGTCTGTATAAATGATTATAAATTAATTTCATGAGAAAATGCCAACTGATAAATGCTCAAACACTCCCTTTATGTGTCCTGTTAGCACACAATATAACCAGGGGACGTTTACGGTCTAATGTGTGTATATACTTTCAGAAGAACATTAATTTAACACTTTTCCTTCTTTGTGAATTTGTATTTATGAGTCTCTTTATGAGCACAACATTTTAAATGAATCATACACAAATGGTTTATGATAGACATCAGTCACTACGTCACAAACTCTCTTTGACTGTTGCGGTCTGTTTGGCGAGTTTATATTCCAAACGGTGGTTTTGAAGCTTTGGAGACTGAAGAGAGCCGCCTTCAGATTTCAAGCAGGGTCAGAAATTTTACAGCATGCCACAACACTAATCTATGTATGAAACCATGCATAAAGCAGGACACTGTAAACGTGCCTCTTTATGAATGAAATGGTCTTTAACTGCTTTGAGCAGGTGCTGGTGGAGCTTCACGGCACTGTGTGGATTATATGGTTTGCTAAAGGATGAACATAGTGGGAGTGAAGATGAGAGAAGAACTGCATTCGTTCTCTAGATAATTGTTGCACTGCTGCTTTGTATTTAACTTCTGTAAGGGGGGGGGGGGGGGTATAGTTCTAATGCAAAGATAAGGTGGTGGGTCATGTGTACTCTGTATATGAGTGCTCCTTGGTGCTGATTCTACAGCTCCCGGGAGCTCTAAGTGTCCTTTTAGAGGTAAGTGTTGATGAACTGGAGAAAGGTGATCACTCAGAACTACTTTGGATTGATTTGCATCCATTATGTAGTACTTACATCAGCCCATCAAAATGTAGACCGATGTTTTCTTTGAATATGACCTCATTTCCCCAAATGTTTGGAGGTTGTGAAAAATGCAAATAAAAACAGAATGCAGTGATTTGCATATCTCATATACACGTTTTATTCACAATAGAAAACACATCAAATCTTTAAGTTGACGTTTTACTATTTCCAGAAAACTCTGAGCTCATTTTGAATTTGATGGCAGCAACAGCTGGGACAAGAACAGCAAAGGCCTGGATTACACGTTCCACATCTGCAGTGCCATAAATCACCGTGGCACAGATCAAACACTCTGGGGATTGCCTCTTGATCAGATCGTACCAGTGCCTTAATAATTGGGTGTATTTATCCTCATTTATCCTTATACAGTTGATATAATAATCCTGTATCTGTAGATATCTGAAGAAATCCTGGTTTGAAAGATTGGACCTGGATTTCAGATATTGAAAACTCTGCATCTGACCTTTATTAACAAGTGTGCACATATCTGTAATACCTTTGCCTGCTCATTGATTAAAATTTGAGTCAAATTTACCTGGTTTGAATTCATCATCGTAGGCGACCCATCTCAAAAGTTCAAGTTCTTTCCTAGTTTTAATTGTTTTACCACTGAATACCACTTGTCAAGAGTAAAAGGTACTATTGGGTTAACATCCTTATAACTTCTGGGATCTGTCTCTCCAATTCTTGTTTGGATTGGGTATTCAGAGGTTTCAACATCTTTCCATCGTGCAGCACAATTCACATCACACAACAGACAGCTGATCTGCGTGGAAATACTCCTTTAGATTTAGGAGTGCCAGTCCCCCTCTGCCTTTAGGTAGCTGCAGTGTAGCAAAGCGGATTCTAGGTCGCCTTCCTTCCCATATAAATGTGGAGATAAGCTTATCCCATTTTTGGAATTGGCTTTGTGGTATTTCTATTTTCAGTGATGCAAATAAATATAGTATTCGTGGCAAAATATTCATCTTAATCACATTAATTCTATCATATAATCCTAAGGGGTAGGTGGACCATCTATCGCATGTCTTTTCCTATGTTAGTATTCATGTGGTCATAGTTGGATTGCTAAAGTTTTGACAGATTTTTATTTATAGTTGAACACACAGATATTTGAGTGACTGAGCTCCCCAGTTCATTTTAAATTCCTTAAGTTTCTGGTCAGGAAGGCAGCTGAAGGATTTGAGTTTTCTGGATATTTACCTTATATCCAGAAAACTCACCAAATTTATCCAGTATTTGCATCAATCTTGTAAAGGAATTAACTGGGTCAGACAAGTAGATCATACTGTCATCTGCAAATAGGCTTATAGTGTGAACTTCATTATTAATTTCTATTCCTGTGATTGTTTCAATTTGCCTGATTATTTGAGCCGGTGGTTCGATATAGAATGCAAACAGTGTAGGGCTCAGACAGCATCCCTGTCTGGTACCCCTCTGCAGCTCAAATCTCTGCCAGAGAGCCATCGATCTTCACGCTAGCTGTGGGTTTGTTGTAGAGACTTCACTCCCTTCAGTCTTCTCTTTAGCAGGTCTGTAGGGTTTAAGTCTGGAGATTGACTAGGCCAGTCTAAAACCTTCCACTTCCTGCCCCTGATGAACTCCTTTGTAGCGTTGGTGTGTCTTGGGTCACTGTCTTGCTGCAGATGAAGGATCTCCCACTTTCACTTTGGTTGCACAGACAAAATGTTTCTGTAGAGTTCATTGTTCTGCTGACATCATGGTGACATCATCAATGAAGATTATTCCTAAGCCTAAGCCTAAACCATGGCATCACCTCCACTGTGTTTCACAGATGAGCTCGCTCTTTCCACGCCACTGGTAAAGGTTCATCTCAGTACTTCTTGGCAAATCCCAGCCTGGCCTTCCTGTTCTTCTTGCTGATTCGTGGTTTGGATCTTCTGGTGAAGTCTCTGTACTTTTGTTCATGAAGTCTTCTGTGAACAGTAGATCGTGATACCTTCACTGCTGCCCTCTGGAGGTCGTTGCTGATGTCACTAACAGCTGTTTTAGGGTCTTTCTTTACAGCACTTTAAATGTTTCTGTCATCAGCTGCTGTTGTTTTCCTTGATCTACCTGTTCCACATGTTACTTAGTACACCTGTGACAGCTTTCTTCTTCAGGATGTTCCAGACGGTGGTACTGGTTATGGCTAATGTTTGTTCACGGCTCTGATCGATTTTCCATCTTCTCTCAGCTTCACGGCTGCTTGTTTCTCGCCCACAGGCGGCTCTTTGGCTTCACGTTGGTCACTCCTCTAACTATGAACGCAGTCTGCACAGGCAGAACCCAATCCTGTGCTATTTATTGTTTGAATAATCAATGTAACAGGACACACCTGAGCAACGAAACACACCTGTCAGTCACATGTTCCATAAGAAAAACGGGTGGCTTCAGCCCAAAGGTGCTGAACTGTGTATCAGATCCAGATGTAAATACTGGAAATAAAAGCTGAGATGTTGATCATTTGTCTCATCTTCATCTTTTAATGGTAAAGCCAAATGTTTTGAGTCTACAGCTACAATAAAGCCTCACTGTTCCAGTACTTTTGGAGGGGAGTGTGTACAGGTTTTAAACACATGCTCCCATTCAGATGACATTTTTTCAGGGAAGGCTTTGCATATTTTAGCAAGACAATGCTAAACCCCATATCGCAGCCATTACAACAGCACAGCTTCATAGTAGAACAGTCCAGGTACTGACCTGGCCTGCCTGCAGTCCAGACCTTTCAATTGGGAACATTTGGTGCATCATGAAACACAAAATACAAAAAAGCTCCGGGAGCAGCTGTTGAGCAGCTAGAAACCTATATCGGCACCATTTCTCTCCCAAAGGTCCAGCAGCTGCTCTCTTCAGTTTCCAGACAAATGTGTGACAGACCGTTAAAAGAGAGGGGATGCTGCACAGTGGTAAACATGGCCTTACTCTCCTAGCTGTTTTAAGACATGTTGCTGCCCTCAAATTCAAAACCTGAGGTTACTTAAAAACCATGTGATTTATCTTGAATTTCATAAGCTGTGAAAGTAAAGGTGCGTCTCGCGTGTGGTGCCTTTTCTGCCAGTTTCTTCAGAGCAGGAATTTGGACTGCATGTGGAGGACTTGGTACAGTCTGCTAGTAAGAAGTCCCCCACAACATAACAGAGCCACAGGAAGTCCTCACTACAGTCAGCAGTTTGGGTTTTCCCAGTCTGAGACCTGATAAATGAGGGTGGTTGTTTGACAGCAGGAACCAGGAACCACACATCACCGGCTTTTTGTCTTAATGCTCTGTTTTGGACTCGTCCCACATCTGTCAGTCAGTTCTGCTTGTAATGAATTGTATATACACTGTAACTGACAATAAGGTAACCTCTGCATAACTGATTCCAACTCATCTGAACTTAGAGACTTATTTCTGTTTCTGTACGTTGTAAAGGGTTCTTGTTTTTTTAGTCCACTTTTTTATGCACGTGAAGTGACTCCTTTAGTTCATTTAGGTTTCCACGGTTCCCTTTGTATGAACTGTGATACAGCACAGCCTGGACAGGATTCATTATGGATGAGAATCACAATACCAAAAAGCAAAAATATTTTTATTAAATCATAAACCCATTACGTTTCTGTTGTGTTGCTTCTTCCTTATTGCTGCACTGAGATTAAATGTGATCAGAGTCGTTTGTGGTTACTCACATTTATATGGTGCTTTTCTACTCATACTGAACCGTGCATTCATACAGCACACTTCAAGCACTTTATTTTCCAGTTTGCTGGTGTCAGCAGTTCCAATGTGATCCCAGCAGATTACAGCAGTATAAGTACTCTACACTTACTGCAACTAAGTGGTTTAAAAAACCTGCATCATTTTGCTGTACACATTGAAGGATCTCATCTTCCTTAGAGAATAGAGCCTGCTCATCCACCGTCTGTGTTCAGCCTGTTGTTGATTGCACTCCAGCCGTCCTCTTCCTTCTGACACAAATCACCATCTCTCAGGTCTTATTCATACTCAGAAGCAGATGATTCCTTTCAGACCACTGCAAAAAATCATCCACTAGTGGTGTGTCCTCGTCCTCCTGACCACCACTAATACTTCCAACCACTGCAGAATCATCACAGTATTCCTGTAGATGGCATCAAAGTCAGAGAAGGTGAACAGGATGGAGACAGCACGGTGCTCCGTTACACTGACTTAATTGAAAATCTGTCTAAATACACCTCTAGTCTTGGTTGTGTGTGTGTGTGTGTGTGTGTGTGTGTGTGTGTGTGTGGTTCTGAAACAGAAATAACCTATTAAATACAGGCTGACATCTGCAGTATGAACGGCCAGCAGCTGTGTCACATGAGACCCACAGTGAAGTTTGGTCTGGCCCGTGTCTCAAGCTGGTCTAACATCCCAGCAAAGTGCTCTGATTTTCAGTGCCAACACTTGACCCCCACAGTGTCACCATGTGCAGCGTTTGGGTGGTTGGGGTCTCCATGAGGTCAGCAGTTTGCCTGGGAACGAGCTGATGAGACTGACCATTTAATCAGTATAGAGCAGTGGGGATGAGTGTATGAGTCTGCCATGAGAAGCGCGTCCTCGTATTTAAGATGATCCAGCAGGATGTGCATGTACCGCGGGCAGTGATTCATTCGTCCGTGGGTATAAGCTGCGCAGTACTCTGGTGTACCCACTGGGGCAGCTGTATAATGTGACTGTGGGTGACGTGATGGTCTCGTGTTCTCGTGCCTTTCAGCAGCACTGTCAGCTCTCACACTGGGCCTTGTGATAGTGGTGGCTGCTCAACAAGGTTTTCTGATACTGGGGGTGGGGGCAGTGACCAGTCATCATCCCCCCAAAGGTAGAGTATGACCACTAGCCTGTACAAGTGGTGAAAATGATAGAGGTTGATACCCTGTCATCCTGTTATAGAGGCTGCTGCCATTGAGGTGTTGGAACAGAGCTTTGACTGTAGCAGCAGTGGTGGTTCAGCAGCTACTGTGCGTATCCACCACCTGTAACTGCAGCCTGTAACTATCCTCCATCAGTCTGTGAAGTGCTTCCAGAACTTTCAGGGCAGTTTCTGGTATAGGCCTGGGGAGATGCAGGCACACTCTGGAACAGGCACCTGTTAGTGGGAGGGATGGAGCAGGGAGCACGTGAACATTTTGTCCTCAGAGTTGATGTGTCAGAAGCAGGAAAAATAGGCACGCATGAGGATTTGAGCAAGTTTGATGAGGGCCAATTTGTGATGCCTAAACTGCTGGGCCAGGGCATCTCCAGAACTGCAGCTCTTGTGGGGTGCTCCTGATCTGCAGAAGTCGGTATCTATTAAAAGTGGTCCAAGGAAGGAACAGTGGTGAACCAGTGATGAGGTCATGGGGGGCCAAGGTTCACTGCTGGACGTGGGGACCGAAAACTGGCCCGTGTGGTTTGATCCAACAGAGGAGCTACTGCAGCTCAGATTGCCGAAAAGGTTATAGCTGGTTCTGATAGAAACGTGTCAGAATACACAGAACATCGCAGTTTGTTGCATATGGGGCTGCAGACCAGTCAGGGTGCCCATGCTGACCTCTGTCACCCACCAAAGGTGCCAACAATGGACATCAGAAATGGATCACAGAGCAATGGAAGAAGGTGCCTGGTCTGATCACGTGGATGTCCGGGTGCGTGTGCTTAACTTACCTGGAGATCACCTGGCACCAGGATGCATTATGGGAAGAAGCCAAGACAGCACAGGAAGTGTGATGCTTGGACAATCTTCTAATGGGAAAACTTGGGTCCTGCTTTCCATGTGGATGTTACTTTGACACGTCCCACCTATCTGAGCATTATTGCAGATCATGTACATGCTCTCATGGGAACAGTATTCCCTGATGGCCTCTTTCAGCAGGATAATGCTCCCTGCCACAAAGCAAAAATGGTTCAGGAATGGTTTGAGGAGCACAACGAGTTTGAGGTGTTGACTTGGCCTCCAAATTCCCAGATCTCAATCCAGCTGAGCATCTGTGGGATGTGCTGGATAAACAGGTCCAATCCACGGAGGCCCCACCTCACAGCTTCCAGGACTTCAAGGATCTGTTGCTAAACGATACCACAGCACACCTTCAGGGATCTAGTGACCATGTCTCGATGGGTCAGGGCAGCAAAAGGGGGACCAACGCAGTATTAGGCAGGCGGTCATAATGTTATGCTCGATTGTCATCATTTCCCCCATATCTGGGGAGCCGTCATTTCATCTTCAGATACACTCTTATGGTCTGAAAAATCTTTTATTAACCTTGAACTTTACAGGAACAGCACTTTCAATCCTGGAAACTGTACTTTGTAATAATGCCAACAGCTGTAAACTTAAAATGCTTAAAAAGGTTTTTACAAGTAAGATAGACAGAAATTGACTAAAGATATATTTTTTGACCTAAGACCTATACTAAACAAACTCAGGCCTCTGAGAGGCCTGGTTCAGTCCTCTTGGATATCTTTTTCCTGCTCATACAGGAAACAGGATGAACTGGGCCATTTGGTTCAGAAGGCCCTGCAGCAAAGTGAATTTGGTAGCATAAACATTTAAATATTGCATCTACTGTGAAACTACAGCAGCACCGCTGTTTGTGGATTAAATTTTTGCTTGCATAGATGACAGAAAACACTGAAAACAAGAGTTAAGTGCTTAAGACACATTTCAGCAAAAAACCCCCCCCAAAAATTCAACACTGATTAAGACAGTAAGTGGTCACACAAAGATGACTGAGTCTAGAGAGTCTTGAGTACATGAGCATGTGTCAGCCTCAGGACTGTCTGGCTAGCCTCCAGGTGATGAAACTTCCTATAACCAGGCCAGCGATGAAGATGATGATGTGGCCATATCTGTGAGAGCTCACTGACACACTCTGCATGGACACAACCGCCAACTCTGAGAAGCTGTTGATCTGTGGACATGAACACACACAAATGCTGTTTCAACCCAAGCCAGTCATTACATTCATTCGTGCATCATAAAGCACCAGTAGTAGTAAAGTACCGTTTAAGAACTGTTTACAACTTAAAACATAAAATAAATATAACTTCTTTAGGAAAATCCTGGTTCTACTGACAGGAATCACTCAGCTTATCCTTTACGCCTGTGATCAATAAAGTACTGTATATATAGAATAGAATGCCTTTATTGTCATTATACAGAATGTACAATGAGGGCCACTCCTGTTCAGTGCCATGCAGTAGAAAGTCAGACTTTCTAAAATATAAAATAGAACTACTAAAAATATGCAGAAAAACAAAATAGAATGTATAAAAAAAATATACAGTGTAAAAAAATAAGTATATACACACAATAATGAACATGGCGATGGGTGAGTATTGCACTTGGTGAATGAATATTGGATATTGCACATTATAGGGGTGATGGATATTGTTTAGTATGAATAATATAATATTGCACAGTTAGAGTGGGTGAGTGTGTGAATTCAGGGTGGTGATTGCTCTGGCAAAGAAACTGATCTTGAGTCTGTTTGTTCTGGCTTTGATGCACCTGTGGCGCCTGCCAGAGGGCAGCAGGTCAAACAGTTTAAAGCCAGGGTGTGAGCTGATGAGGTTTTTGGCTCTGCTGAGGCAGCGGGAGGTGTAGATGTCCATCAGGGAGGGGAGAGGGCAGCCAACAATTCTCTGTGCTGTCTTGACCCCTCTGAAGACATACATATATATATATATATATGTATATGTGTGTGTGTGTGTGTGTATGTGTATGTATGTGTGTGTGTGTATATACACACACTGCTCAAAAACATAAAGGGAACACTCAAATAACATCCTAGATCTGAATGAAATATTCTCATTGAACACTTTGTTCTGTAGAAAGTTGAATGTGCTGACAACAAAATCACACAAAGATCATCAATGGAAATCAAATTTATTAACCAATGGAGGCCTGGATTTGGAGTCA
>JAVDPK010000761.1:506187-523458 GCA_034780415.1 Cichlasoma orientale
GGGCCTGATTATTCAAGACCTTGTATGTGAGGAGAAGGATTTTAAATTCTATTGTAGATTTAACAGGGAGCCAATGAGGAGAAGCCAATATGGGAGAAATTGATGATATTGTTCTTGTAGGAATCCTAATTTCTGCAAATGCTTTTGAAGGTTTTGTGGAGCACAGTTGCTCCATGTATAAAGAAGACTGCTCTTCATTTTCTGCCAGCATCTCTGTGCTGCCCTCTGTTTGCATCATCCTATTCCATCTGTTTGTCTTTCCTTCCCTCTGGCATCAGATTCAAATCTTCATCTTCATCTTCCCTTTCTTCCAGTGTGCAGTCGCTCATCTGGCCCCAGAGTGGAGCCAGTCTGCCCTCTGCTGTCACACCCATCGGCTGAATGATTTGTTCTCTGGGTAAGAGACGTGTACCTTATTAGAAATAACTAAAATTTTCTCTTTAACACTTCCAGAAACTGTTAATTCTGCATCATTAGCACACTTACCGTGACAGTCTGTTGATCATACTCATGAGGTGACGTGCCTCCTCTTCTTTCTCTTCGTCCGTCATGCCCTCCATTGGATCAGGCTGCTCTGCCTCTACTCGACCGGTCACCAGGTTAATCCTGGCTTTGGCCTCTCTGTACTCTTCTGTGTCTGAGTCCGAGTCGCTGGAGTACTGGCTGTCACTGGAATTCCTTCTGCCATTCAGCAGTCCCCGAGCTGCCAGCAGCCCTGCGGCATTGCCATATCCAGTATATTTAACAAATCGGCTCACTGTGAAGGGAACACAGAGGGAAGTTTACTGTCTGTTAGCCCTCACATATGAAATCATTCACAGCTGTTCAGGCAGTATTTTAATGTGTATTTCTGAAAGGTGTTTCATGTTTTGTCACATTGATTTCATTCTATTTAATCCATCTTTCAGCTCTAAACTGCTGCAAGGTCATGAACACATCCACTGCCGTCTCTTGGGGAGACCTTTATTGTGTTGCAGGACTCAGAGACAGGAGGAAGACTGTAAATGTTTGGACCACTGGGACTCTGCAACATGCCGTTCAGTTGTGGTGCGCAGCAGCACTGCACTTGCATGTTTTATTAGGTGTTAATAGGTTTTAACGATCTTGAAAATCAGAGAAGTGGAAGTGAAAGACACATAATTGAAAATGTAATTATCACATTTTCTTTTTTTATTCTATCCATATAACTTTTTTTTTTTTTTGCAATAAATTACCTCACTGCACTCCAAGAGCCGGGGCATGACCTCAGAGACAGATGCTTCCAAATCGTGCTTTTGCTCATCCAAAGCATCCAAACAAGCATTAATGTTTAATAGAAAAAGTTACTTTCACAAAGGCTTCTGTCGTTCTACTTGCAGTCATGTGAAAGTTAAATAGGTTCATTAAGGTTTGTGGGCATTTGTATATGCACAACCCTCTTAAGCATTTAAATCAGGCTTTAACTGGACCTTGATTCTTTGTTTTCAGCCCTTTTCTTTCAGATTTCCTGCTGTGCTTTAGAGAATATTTTGGTGTACACAGGCGCTCATGGTGGACCTGTGGCTGCAACACAAGCTCAGATCATCAGCCTTTCACCACTGACAGCTGCTGAGAGCTGTTTGCGCTGATATGCTGTGCTTGGTATTTGCCAGATGTGGCACTCTGCATTATGGCCAAACATCTCCACTCTGATCAAAGGACAGACGTCCTGTGGTTTGTTCAGATGCAACTTTGCAAACCTAACCTGTGCTGTGTTTGTTTTTAGAGAAGGCACGTTATCACAGAGGCCATAATTGTTTAGTCTGTCATTAAGGTCAACAGTTAACATGCTCGCTGAGGCCTGTTCCTGTCCTGGGAACATTGCCTAGAGAATAATCGGCTCTAAGATCATTGCTGATGTTTTTCCTCCTCTGCATTATGTTAACTCACACCTGAGAGAGTCCTGGGAACACATGACTGTAATTAGTCTGGCGAGCTGTAACTGTACCATTCTCTTTGCAGAGCACAAACAGCAGCTCAGCAGCACAATCCTTCACATCGGTGTCAACGTGGGTCATCAGGCGGACCAGCTGGCCTCTCAGCGTGCTGTCCTGCTCAGGTCTGATGGCAACATCCCTCAGTGGAGGCAGGATCTGTTCCAAAGATTGAGGTCAGATGAACAATTTCTGATACTGTGTCCAATTCAAAAGTAAGGTGAAAATCTTTAATTTTAGGTGGTTACACATTTTTTTTTAACCTTTTGCCGTAAGTAGCAGCGCGTCTCCCTGTGTACCCGCGAGCTCTCAGTCAGCAGATTGAGTACAGGTGTTAGTTTCTCCTTCAGCTTTTGGCCCTGCGGACAGTAAAGCAGTTTATATACGTCAGTGCGTGTTCACTAAAGATGAATAACAACAAGTTTGACACTGACGTCTGTTCAACACAGAACATTAAATGTTTCCAAAGCCGTCAACGTTTTCCTTCTGCCCTGGAGCTGAGGAGGGAGTGACCTATAATCAGGCAAATGTAGCCATCTTTGTTTGACTGTCACATGTAACTAAGGAAATGGATGTGAAACTAAAAAAGATTTCACATGTAAACTAACTGTCACAATAAACTATTAAACCCATACATTTTTTACATTTCAGCACATTTTTTACAGACATATTTTACTTGGAGCATTTCAATCTCAGTCTTTTATGATGGAATTTCTGTTTTTGTTAACTATTCAATTCAATTCCATTCAACTTTATTTGTATAGCTCCAATTCACAACAAGGTGCTTTGTATTGTAGGTAAAGACCCTACAATACTGCAGAGAAAACCCAGCAGTCAAAACGACCCCCTATGAGCAGCACTTGGCGACAGTGGGAAGGAAAAACTCCCTTTTAACAGGAAGAAACCTCCAGCAGAACCAGGCTCAGGGAGGGGCAGCCATCTGCTGGGACCGGTTGGGGCTACTGAATAAATCAACAATATTCAGTGACTACTGTGACCATGACATTCCCAATGATGCCACTTCCCCCAAAGAGATGAAGCTTTCACAATGATTGTGTCTCAAAGTGGTTGAAGTAGACGTCTGCAGAGTAGATGGGACATAATCATTCTGTATTCGTGTTTTAGTAGATGATAAAAATAAGCCTTTATATGATTCTCAGTTCTGGGGGGTTCATCAGAGTGTTATAGTTTAGTTGTTCCTCTTATAGTTTTTTCTTAGTCTGTAAAGTTAATAAAGTCCATTAACTCCATTAAGTGAGACAGCTCTGGTTTTCCATATTCAGTATTTATATCTGCACTCGCCCTGTTTAGGCGTCTGTCCATGAAGAGCAGCAGTTTGTGGACACAGTCCATGTTGACTCCGTCACACTGATGGGACGCTCGGCCCACATGAACACAGACCAGGACATCCAGACATGTCAGCGGCAGAGCTGACAGGACATTCACTGTGTGTCTGCGGGCACAAGTCAGAGCAATGTTACCGTAACAACATCATCTTATCACAACATCAACAGCGACTCCAGCAGCTGTTATTGTCACCCATTATAGCAGCTCAGCATCATAAACTAATCTATTAATTCTGCCAAAAATGCCTACGGTTTCAGAAATATCAGTCTGACCCTTGGAGTTCTTCTAATGCGTCCTCTCCATCACATGACAGCAGCAGGCAATGGCGCAGCACAGCTGCTAGATGTCGATACAGGGCAGCATCTTCCTAAAAAGATATCCCGTTATGCTTTCCTGTGACATGCAAACATTATAGCAACTGGGCACTGATCACACCTCCTCCACCTCTGAACTGTCAAAGTTTCCTGCCATGAATTTGTCTACTTTTCATAGTATTTGCAGGGACCTGCCGATTGGTGCAGCAGCGACAGCTTCAATGACGCGGGCTCATTCAGGGCTCTTCGTTTGCTTTCATTTGCTTTGATTGGATTGTAATTTTCCATTTCTAATCACTGCACTGTGAAGCAGCCCTAAAGCAGCCAGATTTACTGCTACCTGTAACTGTAATTAGTTACATTAGAACATTACAGGATACAGTGCAGGGACGAGATCCACAAATAGAAATATTTAAAAGAGTATTCCTGAATGGGATAAAATAGATTGATGAAGGGCGTGAATAGCGTGAAAGTGTGTGATACAAAGACAAGGACAGCTGATGTTGAGCCTCGCATTGTGATTGGTCTGTGCTGATGACACCGCTCTGTTCTCACTGCAGGGTTGGAGGGTGGGGGGATATTCTGGACTGCATGCTACGAGCTCACTTTTACTTTCACATTCACTCAAAGTCTTTATACAGGCCAGCAGCTTCAAAGGGACAGAGTCACACAGTCAGAGAGGCAGAGTAACAGATTACAGCACAGAGAAGTATTTGCAGTCACCATCTAAACACAGTTTACCTGCCTTGGTTAACACACTGTAATGTTTCTGAGTGGAGAAACCCTGATGATGCTGACGTGACATCATCATGATGTGTAGAACAACAAATTAAAGGGTAGAATAAAATAGCAGAGATGACTGGTGTATTAAAACATTATTACACTACATTACAGGAAAGACTGAGGATTTTCTCTGGTCACAGAGAGACAATCCTAAATCTACCTGGTGACAGAGCAGAGTGAGATGATGCAGGTCATGTGACATGAAACCTAAAATAATACAGTGGAGATTTGAACTGTTGGACAGTAAAACCATCTCTCAAGCAAAAAGAGAAATGCTTTTTGCTTTACAAATGACTGCAGTGGCTCTCCTAAATGCACTCCCCTTCACAGGTACTGGAACAGTGAGGCTTTATTTTTGCTGTAGACTGAAAACATTTGGCTTTGACATGAAGCTGGATTTGTGGATTTCTAATCACCTCATCAGGCTCCTGCCTGTGGAACATGTGAGTGATGTTGAAGAGAGTCTTGAGGATCTCGATGACTTTCTGGGACACGTCCTTGGAAATGGGAGGCTCTGCACTGTCAGTAAGCACCTCGTATTCCACAGCCCACCTCACGGCCAGGCACTGCTCCAAGGCTTTGGTCAGCACTGACACGCCGCGCTCCTGACAGGGGAGATAAACCTCTGAGCCGTGAAGGAGAAGCAGAGCTCTTTGACACTGAACATGTGTTCTTGTTGTTTTCAGGAGACCAGAAAACCTTCTGTGTCCTGATCAGTGTAGGAGGCCTGCGAGGCTATAGTGTGACTGCCTATTGTTCTGAAGGCTTTGTTATGATGAATAAATACTTAAGCAAACCTTCATTTTAATAATTAGATCCTGAGATTTTAATGTGGCAACAATCAACAGTCAGCAACATTATGAAGTATTATCTTAAGTATCATGTTGAAAAGCTTTAGCCTGTTTCAATGTTACTATGTGGTAATTAACATATCTAATAATGTCATAGGATATTACAGAGACTTCACTATTACGTCTTCATTGTCAAACACGCCTGTCACAGATGTCTCTCTTCCACTTACTGTTCATAAATGATGTTGCATCGAACACACAAGAGATTACAATAAAGTGTATCTTTGATAGGTGAGGAATCATTTACCTGTTGCAGCTGCAGCCTGAGCTCAGGCCTGAGGGCTGTCAGTAAGAAGAGGAGCCTGAGCTTGTAAAAGTGGCAGCTGAGCGGCTCTCTTCTCCAGATCTCCTCCTTCAGAGTCTCCCACAAACCCTGCAACAGCCTTTCATGGATATAGGAATAAACAGGTTACTCACCAGCTGCTCAGCATCATTCATATATTTATGCCTTACTGTGCTGTAAAGAATATCAGGTATTTGAAAAGCCATCCATCCTCTTATCCTGTTCAGGGTCACGGGGGGGGGGGGGGGGGGGGTGGTGCCAAGGCAGGGTACAACCAAGACGACCAAGATGACCAAGACGACCATTCACAACTATGGGCAATTTAGAGTGACCAATTAACCTAACCTCACCAAGTGCATGTCTTTGGACTGTGGGAGGAAACCCACGCAGACACGGGGAGAACATGTGAACTCCACACAGAGAGGCCCGGGCCGAGGTGGAATTGAACCCAGACCTTCCAGATGTTATTCTGCTGTGAGGCAGCAGCTGCCCTGCATTTGAATATAACTAGAAAAAAACAGTAATACTTCTATGTTTGCATGAATTGTAAATAATTGGGAAATAATTCACAACCAGCGAGCTAAATCTTAGAAAGGCTGCTCAAGAATCATCCTGTAAATTCCTGAATGTGCCATGCTCATGTTTTTGTTTTTATTTTACATTTTTATACAGACTGTTATTGCTAATTGTTTTCATGGCATTAACCTGGAAATTTGATCCAAAATTCAGCTTGGAATGGACCTTCATGGCCCAGTCTGCACATTTTTAGAAATGTTACCTGAGCGCGCTGACTCGCTCCTGAGCGTGGGGACTGTTGTAGACGACATTACACAAGACCTTCAGGGCCTCCTTCCTGCACACCTCTCCATCCTCCTCCTCCTCTGTCTCCTCAGTCTTCTCTTGTTGGGTGTCTTTTTTGCCGCGGGAAAGCACCACATGGCCTCCGTCATGTTTCCAGTTATAGAAGTGATTCATTGAACCGTGCGTGGCTGGAGCAGCAGCTCCTTCAGCAGGAACAGAAACCCCAGAACACCCAGACAGGGCAGCTTCTGCAGCCTGCTCACAGCCACTCACAGCTCTGGTGTGGGTCTGCTTTGGTGTTCTGCCCAGCTGATCTTCCTTTTCTTGCTGTGGGCATGCCTGCAATAAGGTGATGCCGCCCATGTTTGCTAAGGTGAGAAGTGCACTATCGGTGACCATGGGTCCCAGGGCCCTACGGTCACGGGACAAGATACGCAGTGTATGCAGGCAAACCCGTAACACTGCTGGCTGCAGCTGACTGCTAATGAAGCACAGCAGGGCTGCAGACAGATCCTGGAGAAAGTGAAAAAGGTGTAAATGCAAAAGGAAAAGCAGCAAAATGAAATACAGGGATTGTGTCGGCACACACAGGTAGGTATATAATCACTGGCCTACCTGTCGCAGAATAAGATCTGATTTGTCATCATCTGCATCAGTGTCAGAGTCAGAGGCAGGAGCGTGTTCCCTCACTTTTCTCTTCCTGAACTGATTAACCAAGAGACAGAATTAACACTGGTAACTGTTTACTGCAATCCTCTGAATGCTCATGCTCCATTGAAGAGTCCTTGTTGAAGGAGCAGGCAGGAGACTGACTTTTAGACAGTCTGCACTAAATTTGTTGTAAAGCTGTAAAGCAACATTGATACTATTAGGCATGTTGTGATTGGTTATTTTTTATATTGCACCAAAGTAGATTCTCTATCCTGCAGCAGCTGCACTACAGTACTACACCAAAGTTATATTAAAGTTATAACTTTAATAATACTGCAACTTGAAGCATTTGAATATTTCCTTTAATTTTGTACTTATTAATTAATCTGTTATTGTGTATAAGTAGGAAAGATTCGATTGTTTCACTGAAAACTACAATAAGACGGATAATTAATTTATCGATGCACATTGTTGCCATTTAAGGCTCGCACACATGTTGCTGACGGTCATTTGCAGAGTGCAGAGGTGGACTGGACAGGCTAGCTTGTCTTCACAGTGAAGGTCACCACAGCTAATGCTTAATCATCAGGTACTGAAGCAGCTTTGAGAGCATACAGCTAAATATAATTACCACACTGGCAGTGACTAAGCATCATTCTGGATTACTGGAATACGGAGTCAGCACTCTCTCTCTCTCTCTCTCTCTCTCTCTCTCTCTAAATCAAAGGTGCTTTATTGACACGACGGTTTCTAAAACAAAATACAACTGAGCAAAGTAAAAAGAAAAACAATAAATAATAAAAAATCATATATTATTTGCTGGTGTGTGTTTGTGTCCAGGTCAGGTTGTGGGATATAGTGGGCAGCCCTGCCTCAGTCTCCTAGCGGTGTTGGTAATTTTGAGATGTCTTTAGCTCAAACTGAAATTTGGAATTAGAGAAGTGAAGTGATTGAAGTCAGTGTTCCTTACTTCATGAAATGATTTTAGGAGGAGCTGTCGCTCCATTACAGCCTCGCCTGTGTTCAGCTCTGTTTTCTTTCATGATTTTTGTGTCTCCCTGTTTGAGTGTGGTCACTGAGGCTCGGTCAGGTTCTGCTTTTTGTCTCTGAGAGTCAAAAGATATCCTTTCAATTCCTAATTTCTGTTTGGAGCCAGCAGATATCATTTCTGGGTTCCGGATGGTTTTCTTTGTTCTCATGTGATTCGCTCTGGTTGGTGTTGAGAGCAGTGCTGCTGTGAGACTGACAGCAGCTAGTTCGTCTCAGCACCAGCTGACATAGAGGACTCTTTGTGGCCTCGTCTTTTGGGTTTGGAAGGTTTTGAAATGGAGAGTTGAGGCTGGATTTAAGATGACTGCTGTCTTTTGAATATTAATTATCAGTGGGTACCTGATAGCTCTGCTTGGAATGGATTTGCTGGTGTTTGTACATGTAAAACCTCCGAATACTGCATGTAGAGATGGGGTGTTTATCCCAGCCTGTACTCATGACTGAGTGGAGCCCACACAGCACAGTGACCAGAGGACAGCAGCAAATTATAGTTTAAGCCAGATTTTAATTGGAATTTTGATTAATTAATTTTATTTAGAGGTGCTGGAGCGTTCTCTTTCAGCATCGGCACTACTATTATGGAGCTTCTCCCCACCTCTTCCAGTTGTTGTTGCTGCAGCCAGGTTGTCCACGAGCAGTGACAGAAATGCATGTAAGAAGCAGAGTTGAGATTTAAGCATTAGTGACGGATGGAGAATAAGATGGAGGAGGTCAGTGGAATCAGAGCAGGAGAGTTGTGCTGAGATGTTATTGTTACACATCATTTGTCACCATTTTAAACTGAAGGCAGCTCCTCAGCCTTATTTAGGATGAGCAATTAGTAAAGGTACTACAAACATGGAGTACAGAGATGTGATTTACCAGGAGTCTCAGAAAGCCGGTGTCATACAGGTGGAGGCAGGATGGAGCTAGAGCAAAAACAGGGACTAATGGGACAGCTGTGGCTCAGAAACAGAAGCTAGAGAGGACAAGTGTGGTGGCTGGCAATAGTTTGGGAATGCTGCAGACTGGGTTAAGCTTCTGTAAAATGCATGCTGAGCAGTAGCAGGGGCGCTGTCTTTATTTTATTTAACTTGCTTCATTTTTCATCCTTTTTCTGTGCTCGAAATGACCAGAGAAGACTGGATCATGTGCTGCTCTGTGCTCTGAGGGTGGAGAAACCTCTCTCACAGCTAATGCTACGTGTAAACAGATGGCGAAGGATCCGCATGCTGACCTTTCGCCTCTCCTGCGCCTCGGTGTTGAAAAAGAAGCACTCTGCATACTGTGGAGGACGAGAAGAACACAGGAGGGCAGGAGGCTCAAATATTTGCACCAGCAATGTGAAGGTGCCAAAAACCATGGCAACATCAATCAAAGTGCAACACAAACACAATATTTAAGGAAAATATTTAAATTAGTGTTCCAGTTTTTCTGTTTTTAGGGAATAGCACATTCACAATAGATAGATGACACATATTTCACAATTTCTGCTAAGACAGAACAAAAATAAGGAGATTCTCCGGCTCAACAACAGGAGCTAGGAAGGCCGACAAGGGCAATATCAGGAAAAGCTCTGGCTCAGGGATCAGGAGGTAGAGCAGGTCACCTACTAATTGGAAGGTTGGTGGTTCGATCCCCGGCTGCTCCAGTCTGCATGAACCAGTCCATTTACCATTTAGAGAGACCAACGAGCTGTCCCAGGGCCGGCCAGCAGCTCTGATTCTGAGCTGGGGAGGCCAGCGCAGGCACAACAACCTCTTTGGAAAATGATGTGCAAGCTAAAATTTAGACTGCTAATTAAATGATGGCTTGTGTGTAACGTTAATGTCAAATCACTTTTTTTTTAAAGGATTTTAAATACTTTTCAAGGAGTTTTAGTTTTTTCAGAGTTCAAATGTCTGATGCTGGATTGATCCAGGAAAATACGTTGTTTCCATGGTTGCATGAATAAATATTTGTAGAGCAGAGTGACAGTAATCAGAGTGACCTGTGTGTTGTAGCTGTTGAGCAGAAGCTGGACGGTGTCCTGGTCTCTTTGGGTGATGCTTTCAATAATCCTCGCTATGTCTGGAACCATGCCTGAAGCCCAGCCGCACAAAACAATGAGAGACAAATAAACTTTTAAATTTTTCACCAAAAACGATCAATAAGTAAGAACAGAGATTTAAATAAGCATTTTAAATACTTCATAAGTAACATCATTTAATGAACTGACTTAATTAAAATATTATCTGGCAAAGCAAGCAATGAAAACTCTAATCATTAAAGCACGAGGCAAATATACCTTAAAGAAATGAACTGCTTCCTGCATAAATACAAATTAAAAACTTCCAATGTAAACAAATCTGAATATAAATGATATCGTTCTAGAAGTACAGATGAAGTGCAGCTGTTTAACTCAGAGGACTCGAATACTTTCAGCTCACTTTACAACACTAACCAGCTGTCACTCACCTGTTGGCATAGCAACACAACCACTGGCAGCTTCTCCTTCTCTCTGCAGAAACCTCTGAAGCAGCTAATCTTGTTTCTCCTCTTTATCTACCCCCCCCCCCCCTCCCCAGTCTGTAAGCCTGGATTTACTGGACCGTGATCACACTGCACTCTGCAATCGAAACAAGTCGTGAGCTGATTTGTGTCTTCGTGTGTGAACTACTCATTCATACAGTTTTATCTCCATCTACTGCACACTGAATGCCAGAGGAACATGTTCCCAGAAAGGAAGTCATCCTTTTTAATCTCTCTGGCCTGGTACAAGCGTTGTCATCATTAATGCATACATTCTAGATTTCTGAGGTGTGGTCTCTTTGCATATGACACTTAGAGAAACGCAGGTGCCAAAAGTTTGATTATAAATGCACCAACAAATCGATTCTTGCAGTGACTTCATGCTGATTTGGGCTTGCACCATACAATTCAGAAGATAAATAAATGCTACTGTATTCCCTCAGGATGTCTAACGTGACCGATTCTGTTTTTCTGCCTCTCAGCAAAGAGTCCCTGCTGCCTCGCGGAGCTTCACGTCCACACTGAAACAATCGCTTTAAAGTGACGCTACGTGAATGAACTTAAACACGTCGAGTCAAACTTCAGGGCAGGGCCTCTGTGGGAGCTAAAGTCATGCATGACTCAGACATTGTTGAAAAGAGTTCAGCACGAGGCTGTTTATTCATTGGCACATTTGTCATTTTAATACAACAATTTTATGTACTGAACAACGAGAGAATGAAGTAACTGTACAATATTTACATCAAAACTGCTCTGCAAGAATATCCTCAGAGTGCAAATTATAGCAAATATCAATCAACAACAAACATAAAAAATGATGTGACACTGAACACTGACATGAATGATTTTAGATCATTTCAACTCACACTTCCTTTAAGAAAGCAGCACTTATTGATTTTTTTTTGTTCTCCTTCATTAAGGGAACTAATCTTTGTCTCTTGAAGAACAAGCAAACATCATGGTTTCGTTTAAATATATTATCCTCCTGCTCAGCTGCTTTTTAAAAGAAATCTCACCCATATTTAGTTTTAGCTCTGCAGAAGCAATAAATGCATATGGGCCATTTCACGTTTTACCCTATAAAACATTTTTCAAAAATATTAACTGCAAACAATTCCATCTTAGGAGAGTACTTTTTAAAAACATCTTTATATAAATTATACAAACCACATTATTAAATACATACTTCTAGACAGCTTGTGTATGT
The DNA here is from genome assembly GCA_034780415.1 of Cichlasoma orientale. Lineage (NCBI taxonomy): Eukaryota > Metazoa > Chordata > Actinopteri > Cichliformes > Cichlidae > Cichlasoma > Cichlasoma orientale. The sequence continues at coordinate 517,917 of JAVDPK010000761.1, forward strand.
GTAGCCATGTTGTCTAAGTGTTGACAAAAGTCTCTTCTGTAGTGCTGATCAAACGATCTCGCTTTGACTTTTGGGGAAAATCCGTCGCCTTCACGTACTTCACTACCCTTCACATTTCAGTACAGTTCTTGAATCAAGAGGTACTTTAAGATGGACTCAGCAATACAGAAAAAACGTCCCATTAAGACCATTCTCACCGGAACCATTGCACTTCTTCCATCCACACAGTTTCTGATCGAGTGATTGCTTCGTTTCACAAACTCTGGGTGCCTCCGCCTGCTGAATGCTGCAGGTGGACATTTGTTTTTGGTGGCAGGGACTGTGATCGTCCTTCAGGCCTTTGCACTGAGGGTGAGCAGTTCCATGAAAGAGCTGAAGAGGCTCTCCAGCCAGCCCTGGTTCGCCATGCACTGCTGCACCACCTCCTCCTGGCCAGGGTCCTCTGCTGCCTGCTCGATGTTGTCCGTCTAGTCAAGAACACAGCAAAATATATGAAAACCAAAGGATGCAGAGAGTACCCCACCTCTTCCCCTTTAACAGCTGTGACAGGAGTCTGATACATATTCACAAAGGATCATCCCAAGTGCAAAAAGCATTTATTGCAGGCAGTAGGAAATACCTGCTATTTTCTCCATGTGAGATATACCAAGGGCAGGACCCTACTCAGTCACCAGGGTTTATATCATGTTTCATTAATATAAAATAACAGTATTTACCATTTTAAGAATAAAGAACAATAAAGAACAATAAAACTGGTATCACCATTGCCTATCGGTTATTATTATTTAAACACTGGTATCAGTGTAAGCCCAGTCCATCATTTACAGTCACTAAAAATGTCTTTTATTATTTTATTATTTTATTATTTTATTATCAGTATTAAGATTATCAGTCTGATTGTGTGGCGGTGACACATCAATCAGCGTTCTCACGTTCCAGCTCCAATGAAACTACCAATGACTGAGGAGCTTTTGAGCCAGGCACTTGGGTGGGTCAGTTGATGTTTATTGCATCCCTGGCCTTGAAATGTTTGTACAGTTTAGCATTTTGATACATACAGATTATTAGAGCAAAAGTGGAGCAGACATCCTTACCTCCTTCTTGCAATGCAGGAAGGTGTGATACTTATAGTGGTGAAGAGAATGATACAGACTGTATATCCGGCAAATTTCAATCGATAGTTTCATATCCTGAAAAGGTGAGAGAAAAATAATCTACCATCAGTTTCTTCTTTCAAGAGTTTTGTTTCCTTCATAGTAACTCCAGTATTATTTGAAAAGGCACTACTGATGATCAAAGCAACACTGAAGGAAGTTGAATACATTTGAAGGACAGCAATTAACATAAATATTAAACAATTAAATGATGTGATGTTTCTTATTTTCAGGGTGAAGTTATCTGAGGGAATGTGCAGATTCATGTTTACAATTTTCAACAAATTGAAGAGTTTCTTCAATTAAAATTGAAAACATCCATCTGGTGACAACCGAACAGATAATGTAGTGACTACAGCCAGCGTTTCCTTCCTCTGACATCATCTCTGTCACGACAGGAAAATAACTGGGGGGCACAACACAGAGCTCAGTGCTTCCACTGCCAAGGTGCTGGTGGCAGCATCACAGTGTCCTACCCCAAAGGTCAAGTGTCCAGACAGTTCAGAGCTGTTCTAGCAGCTACACACAGGGTTAAGGTGGGCCACAACAATCCAGAACAGTGTTCAGTTAATGACCTTCAGGTAATGATCGCTGTGATAGGCAGGTTAATGCACAATAGTGTTGAATTAACTCATTCAACACTACTGTGCATTAACCGTTTTGTTCTCTTATGTTCTGTTTTCTTTGAAATTCTTCTGTGTTTTCCCGGTTTGATTATTAGTTATAGTTATTTTTATTGCATTCCTGGTTCCCTTTGTTCTCAATTATCTCAATTTAGAAAACAGGAATTTTTTTTCCTAAAAGGGCCTCAGAAAAATATTGACAGGTATCACGCAGCTGGAAAAGGGAGGAAACTGGAATACCATATGTGCAGGTTGAGACACCCGTCACCTGGTAATCTTTTGATACATCATTAGCCCCGTTTTTGTGTGTGTGCGCACGTGTGTGCAGATGTGAGGACGTGCATGTGATCTTTTCCCAAATCATTATGAGAGAGAAAATCTTTTAGGAAAAGTCACCAGCAAAAGGCAGCTCAGTGAGACCAGCAGAAACCAAACCAGGCAGTGTGTGGATTTTGATGGCACCCCCACTCTCAACAAAGTCACCAGAGTCCAAAAATCACAACACAGGATGGTGATAAGAACCCAAGTGGCTGCAACCTACATCAAAAGTCAAGAAGTAGTGAACGCCTGCGTGCCGAGGCAGAAACATGCAGGAAGGTCTCCACCAGTGCCTGGGGTCTTCGCCAAGACCCAACAGAGGCCAGGGAGCACACCCCAGTCCCACCCAGGCAGCACGGGCACCCAGAAAGAGGAGCCAATAGCACCGCATGAGCCGAGCGACAGCTATAAGAGCCATATACTGTGATGTAACACTGCGGCAGGCAAGCAAGAGGACCCCAATACAGGATACGCCAGTCGGAAAGCTTAAAGTAAATTAAAGCTTTATTTACTCAGGTGCAGAACAGAAGACCAAAAAAAAAAAAGAAAAAAATCCGGAGCAGGTCGCACACAGCGGGACAGAAGGCAGCATAGACCAAAACAAAGTGAACAATGACGAGGACGCGACAACAAGCAGAGGAAACAAACACCAACCAAAACAACACAGGAGTCCAAACAGAGGTCAAAAACAGTTCAGGGGGTCTGCCAGGGAGGTGACACAGACCAGGAGGCCACCTAGGCCAAGGAACAGAACAAAACAAAAATACAGAGCCAGAACCAAAAGCGGCAGCACAAAGCCGGAAAAAGCAGTCCAAAACAAAATACTGCAGACGAGGGCGAAGAGGGCCGAAACAGTTCAGGAGGGCCAAGGTCAAAGGAACAGAACAAAACAGAAACATAGGACCCGAACAAAAGGAAACGTCACCAGGCCAGAATAAGCGGCTGGACTTAAGGGCCGGGGAGCGCCATGGAGGCGAGGTTGATCGAGGGGATGTAGTCCCATCGGCGGCGGCGACCATGATCCCGGCAGCAGTGGTGAGGCGAGACAGGAGGCCGACGTGACGCTGGCGGTGGCGAAGCAGGACAGGAGGCGATCACGATCCCAGCGGCGGCGACTAGACGAGACGAGACAGGAGACAGGAGACAGGAGACCAAGCCAGATCCTCCGGACGTTTGGACTGAGTGGGGCGCTCCAGCTCCAGACGTGGCTCAGACCGAGCCAGACGCTCAGACTGCGGGTGACCTTCGGGCTCCAGACATGGCTCAGCCCGAGCCGGACATTCGGACCGAGCGGGACTCAGGCTGAACAGGACCTTCTGGGCGAGGCCCTGGATGCGCAGGCTGGGGCTGCAGTGCAGGGCACACAGCTGTTTCCCTGGACAGCTGGGGCTGCTTTGGGGGTTGCCTGGGTGAGTCTGGTGGTGGTGAAGATGGCATGGACTGTGGCTGAGGATGAGCTGCTGCAGCTGATGTGGACTGGGGCTTGGGAGCTGCTGCAGCAGGTGCTGAAGACTGTGGTGGAGACAGAAAAGAGTGCTGGGGCCATTCTGCAGGGCACACAGTCGTCTCCTCAGACGACCCGGGCTGCTTATGAGGGCCCTTTGTTATCCTGAGAGGCTGGAATGCCCCCACCCGAGGGAACGGGTGCAGGAGCTGGATGCCTCTCAGGAGCAAAGCTCACAGTGTTTTCAGAGCTTATAGTCACAGATTCTTTGGTGGGCTGAAGGTGAAGCGTAGTGAGCAAAAACTCCTTTATGAAAGGAGTCCAACAGCCAACTAGCAACCAGTCCTTGAAGCTCAGTTGTGATGGCTTCCTGTTCCTCCTCACACAGGTCAGATAGGAGCTTTAAACACAGTGTGCACAACACGAAGGGCAGTTTCTCATCTCCTCAGAGAGGGCGAGAGATGCAGAATCCATAGCTTGACAGTATGAAATCTTTTCAGGGGTGACCATATGAGCCTCGCTATCCACAGATTGTGATTTTAGAGTTCCTTCTGAGGCCAAAACAGGATGACTCACTGTGTCAGTGGGCTGTGAGTGCCATTTTTGCTGCTGACAGCAATGCTCCTTCCCCACTGAAGTGGGCTGAGAAATTGGTGGTGATGACGGTGTGGTTGAGGCGATGAAGGGCCATAATATTCCGTGAACTGATCCATCAATTCTCACGGTGTTAAACCGCACGGCTCCGGAGAAACTTCTCTCCGAAGCTGCCGGGAATTCTTCTTCCTCCGTCACTGTACTGACTGCCGGGGAGAGGAGGGGCTAGCACACGGAGAGGCAGGCGAGTGAAAAGACAGAAAAAGTCCGCCCACTCTGTAAACCTGCGGCTTAGGCGGGGAAGATGAGCGGTGTCGCCGGGGACCTTTCCAATATGCGGGTCCTCCCAGTGCCAGGCAAGTGCTGCTGTATAGTTCTGTATCCGCAGGGTCCATACTGGTCGCATCCTTTTGTCATGTAACGCTGCGGCAGGCAAGGAAGAGGACCCCGATGCAGGACACGCCAGTCAGAATGCTTAAAGTAAATTAAAGCTTTATTTACTCAGGTGCAGAACACAAAGCAAAAAACATAAATCCGGAGCAGGTCGCACACAGCGGGACGGAAGGCAGCATAGGCCAAAACAAAGTGAACAATGACGAGGACGCAACAACAAGCAGAGGACACACAGGACTTAAATACACAAGAGTGCTAATGAGGGGAGTGGAAGCAGCTGGGAACACAGGTGAATCAAATGACACTAATGACAAGGGGGAAGCAAAACAGAACACAACACACAGGAACAAGAAGACTATCAAAATAAAACAGGAAGTCAGACAAGGGAACAAAGACACTGGACTAGACACTGAACACCAGCGAACACAAGGAACTAGAAATCAAAACATAACCAAACCCCACAACCAAATAAACCCAGAAAAGATAAATACAAAACAAAGCATGAACAAAACACACTGGGTCAAAAGGAGCCAGGACCGTGACATATACAGTTAATGGTGTTACGGTAGCTATATGGTGTTGCATGTTTATTCTTGGGGTTACAGTTGGCACAGCTGTCACATGGTGTTTGATGAATGAGTAGGAAATATAATCACCTGTGGCATTGAGAATCAGTGAGTAGGGAGAGTGTATTTTTTTGTTGACCTAAAGGGATCTTTGTGCATGTCAATTGCCTTGCCTTGTATTGAGTGCCATGGAGTAGCTTGCTTTTGCTTGGGCTTGACTGCATTGTTCCATTGATTATTGAAACATGCACATAAATGATCAATGGAACAATGCTTGGAATTGGATCTTCTGTGGAACCTTCTCCCAGTCTGGATTCAGGAGACAGACACCCTCTCTATTTTTTAAGATTAGCCTTAAAACTTTCCTTTTTGTTAAAGCTTATAGTTAGGGCTGGATCAGGTGACCCTGAACCATCCCTTAGTTATGCTGCAATAGGCCTAGGCTGCTGG